>SJYS01023115.1:1456513-1478283 GCA_006410695.1 Philantomba maxwellii | reverse complement strand
CGTTTTTGTTGTTTTGTTACACCTGCTTTTTGAAAATTATGGTAAAACGCATCCAGTGTTGCTAGATCGCCCCGCTTTTCAAGGGAATTTAGAAATTCAGATTCTTTTCAGTTGTGGTAAAATATACAGAAATTGCTACCTTCACCGCCTCTGCACGCGGTTCAGAGGCGTTCGGGACTCGTACGCTGCTGGGCAGCCGCCCCCATCATCCAGCCCTCAGCCTCTTCATCTTTAGAAGCAGACTCTGTCCCCGGGACGCAGTCACTCCCCAGCCCCAGGCACCCGCCTTCCCACCATCTCTCTCTATGAATTTAATGCCCCCGGGGACCTCACATGAGTGGAATCCTACAGGATCTGTCCTTTGGTGTCTTATTTAACTGAGCGTCATGCCCCCGTGGTTCGTTCACGTCGTGCCGTGCGTCAGAGTGCCCTTCCTTTGTAAGGCTGAGTTCTGCTTCTTGGGCTCCAAAATCACTGTTGATGGTGATGGCAGCCCTGAAATTAGAAGACGCCTGCTCCTTGGAAGAAAAGCTGTGACAAACCGAGACAGCATATTAAAAAGCAGACAGCTTACTTTGCCAGCAAAGGTCCGTCCAGTCAAAGCTATGGTTTTTCAGTAGTCATGTATGGATGTGAGAGTTGGATTATAACAAAAGCTGAGCACCGAAGAATTGATGCTTTTAAACTGTGGGGCTGGAGAAGACTCTTGAGAGTCCCTTGGACTGCAAGGAGGTCAAACCAATCAATCCTAAAGGAAATCAACCCTGAATATTCATTGGAAGGACTGATGCTGAAGCTGAAGCTCCAGTACTTTGGCCACCTGATGCAAAGAGCCGACTCATTGGAAAAGACGCCGATGCTGGGAAAGACTGAGGGCAGGAGGAGAAGAGGACGACAGAGGACGAGATGGTTGGGTGGCATCACGACTCGATGGACATGAGTTTGAGAAAATCCAGGAGATGGTGAAGGACAGGGAAGCCTGGTGTGCTGCGGTCCGTGGGGTCGCAGAGGCAACATGACTGACCAGCAGCAGCAGTGACCCATGTACAGATGGACCTCATTTCATTTCTCTGCCGTCCATCGTGGACACGTGGCTTGCCTCTGCCCCTTGGCTACCGAGAGTAAAGCTGCTGTGAACACGGGTGTGCAGGTGCTCTTGAAGTCCCTGCTTTCGCTTCTCTGGGGTAAATATCTGGAAGTGGGGTTGTGGGGTCGCGTGGTGATCGTCTGTTTAACTTTCTGAGACCCCTCCGTACTGTTTTCCCCAGCCGCCGCTCTGTCTTGTATCCCCACCGACGGCGCACAAGGGTCGTTTCTCCACATCCCTGCCGACACTTGTGGTTTTCTGTTTAGCTTCTACGTCAGCCGTCCTGACGGGGGTGAGCTGGTGTGCGGTGTGGTCTAAGCGATTCTATGCCAGCTGCCAGGACAGTGTGGTACGAGGCAAGAGCCGCAGCGGGGGCTGGTGAGGAGACGCCCACCCTGGGTGGTGGGCCCAGGCGGGGTCTTTGAGGGCCTGGTTACCTCTGTACTAGCAGAAGACCCCACCCCTGGGAGCGGAGGCCTGCTCACACCCTGGGGCTCGGGGGCCCAGCAGCCCGGCTGGGAGGAGTGGAAGATGGAGCTGACTTCCTGGAAACTGGCAGGAAGGTGGTGGCGTGGGTGAGCCCTGCCCTCTGGCCGGCTGCTCTGCACCCGGGGCCCCCTGGCTGGCACAGCAGAGGCATGAGGCCCATCAGAGCCTGGTTGTTTCTGCTGCTAATTGGGTTCGCCATTCCTTCCTCATCCTGCTCCTGGGTGGCTAAGGTGATGCCCCGCTTTGTGTAGGAGTTCCGGGGTTCAAGTTAAAAACTGGTGCACGTGGAAACTAATGTTTCCCATAGCTTCTGTCAGAGACGATGATTTTGTTTCCTGAAACAGACTTTGCTTCTGTGGCTGAAGTCAATCTCCAAAGCAGAGCCAACGCTTCTATTTAGAACCAGATGTCTCCAAAATGTTCTCTTTTCTTCCAAGAACATCACGATTTCAGCTGGAAAAAGCCATTTCCAATGGAAACTACAGTGTCACAGAGATTATGGTAATTCTAGGAAGTTTTGAGGGGCCTTATGGAAGCAGGTAATAAATATTGCATATAGAGTTTATATAGGTAATAAATATTGCATTCCAGAGTTTTCTAAAATAATAATATTTGTTATGGTAATTTTGAATCACCGGGGTTTCTGCCGGCTTGAAAACGGATGATGTTTTTCATTCTCTTTTGAAACTGTTAGGAAGACGATTTTCACTTTGGAAAAATAATCGGCGTAGTTGAGAGCGTGTATCTGTGCAAAGAGGCCTGCCCGCCAGACAGGCAGCAGCTTCAGCCTGCCAGGGACTCGGGAGGTGGTTCGACGTTAGCGCCAGCTCCCAGGCCAGCAATGACCTTTTTAAAGATTCATTCATTCGTTTATTTAACTGCACCGCGTCTTAGTTGTGGCATGCCAGATCTGTTTTTCAGCTTGCAGTACACGAGGTCTTGAGTTGCGGCTTGCTAACGCTTAGCTGGGGCGTGTGGGATCTAGTTCCCTGACCAGGCATCGAACCTGGGCCCCCTGCATTGGGAGCGCAGTCTCAGCCACTGGACCACCAGAGAGGTCCCCAGCAGTGACCTTTAACTTAGCAGCTTGTCAGGATACTTTCTCTTCTAACTTTGAAAGGGGTCGGTGAGGTCTTAAGGATGACCCAGAAAGCACTGACCCCTGGTGAAAGGCACCTTGAAGTCAGAGCAGCATCCTGGCTTCACCTGCCCTTGTCTCCACTGCTGAGGCCGAGTCAGCAGGTTCACTGAGATGCAGTTCACGTGCCGTACAAGTCACCTGTTCGCTGTGTATAATTCAGCAGTTTTCAGTATGTTCACAGAGGCCTGCAGCCCTCACTGTGGTCAATGATAGAGCACGTTCCACACGTGAGAAGGGAGCTCTTGCCTTGCCCTTCCCCTGACCCCACCCCAAGCCCCTGGCACCGGGAGCCGCCTTCCTGTCTGTGTGGCTCTCCCTCTTCTGGATGTTGTGTACAGACAGTTCTGCAGTCTCTGTCCGTCATCCTCATGGGGCAGCACGCTCTCAGGGTGGATCTGTGTGATAGCCTGTATCAGGGCTTCAGTCCTTCCCACAGGAACGGTATTTTATTGTGTTGAGGACCATAGCTTGTGTATCCATTCACCAGCCGCTGGCTTCCATGCTTTCTTGCTGTTACAGAATGCTTTTAGTTTGGCCGGATCAACCTCCATGGACAATGACCTCTTCCCAGACCTGCCAGTTACTTGGGAATGGTTAAGCCTCTGTATCCAGTGCTAGCCAAATGGGGGGATGGAAAGAGCCAGAATAAAATAAAAGCAATGAGCAGAATAATCCTGACTAGCACGTGTTACTTGCATCAGTCAGCTTAGACTAGATTGTGTGCAGTAACAAACATCCCCACATTTTCATTGGCTTCCAGACGTCAGGGGACGATGCTTAAAGGCTTCACCCCAGTTTAGCCTTGTCCCAGGATCCAGACTGCAGGAGATATGGTCATTCTCTGGGCAGAGGGATGGAGCACAGAAGGCATCAGAAGGGCCTGGCAGGACATGCCTCCATTCCCAGGGAGGGGGCCTGCTAGTCACCTGCAGTGGGCACAGATGCCCAAGCCTCCTCCAGGCAGAAGTGGAACGACTGGAATCAAGAGAACTCTACCCCAGCTGCAACCACATCTGGCCCACTGCCTTCTCTTTGCCAATAAAGTTTTATTGACAGCTGTGCCCATTTGTGTACACGTGAGTTCTGGCTGCTTTTGCCACATGGCAGCCGAGTGGAGTCGTCACGATGGAGGTCCTCTGGCCTGCAGAGCTGGAGACATCCCCTGCCGCGCTCACCAACCCCGTCCGCATGGCGCCCCGTCGCCCCTGGGGCCGGGACAGCTCACATTTCTGTAGCCGGCCTGACTGCTTTGTGCGTCTGTTGTTTGGTCCCTCAGTCGCGTCTGCCTCTTTGCGACCCCGTGGACTGTAGCCCGCCAGCCTCCTCTCTCCATGGGATCCTCCGGGCAAGAGTACTGGAGTGGGCTGCCATTTCCTCCTCCAGAGGATCTTCCCAACCGAGGGACTGAACCCACGTCTCCTGTATTGGCAGGTGGATTCTTTACTGTTGAGCCACCAGGGAAGCCCACCTGACTATTTTATATGTGTATAAATAGATACGGATCTGACTGCTGTACATGCTGTGGTCGGCCGAATAATGATCCCCCAGTGATGCCTGCACCCTGATCCCCGGACCCTGTGATGTGACTTTAACACTGAAGCAGCTGCTCGCCGTGGTGCTGAAGTTCGGGATCTTGAGATGGGATGAACTGGGCCGACTCAGCATCAACAGAAGGGGCCTTAGAAGAGGGAAGCAGGAGGGTCAGAGTGAGAGACGGTGATGTGATGGTGGGAACACAGATCGGAGGGGAAAAGGGATCTGAAGGGAAAAGGGATCTGAAAGCACTGAGCTGCCGGCTGTGTAGCTGGAGGAAAGTGAAAGTGAAGTCACTCAGTCCTGTCCGACTCTTTGCGACCCCATGGACTGTAGCCTACCAGGCTCCTCTGTCCGTGGGATTTTCCAGGCAATAGTACTGGAGTGGATTGCCATTTCCTTCTCCAGGGGATCTTCCCAACCCAGGGACTGAACCCAGGTCTCCGCATTGTAGACAGACGCTTTACCGTCTGAGCCACCAGGGAAGTTACTCGTAGCTGGAGGAAAGGGACCACAAGCCAAGGATGCAGGTGCCTCTGGAGGCTGGAAGAGCGAGGAAACGGATTCTCCCCTGCAGCTTTCGCCCGGAATCAGCCCTGATGATGCCTTGATTCTAGGACTTCTGAGCTTCGGAACTGGAAGATAATCGGAGGTGTTGTTTTGAGTCGCTGCATCTGTGGGCCTTGTCTCAGCTGCCACAGGAAACTCTTGACCCCGTCACTGCGTCCTCACACGGCCCTTTGAGGCGGGTCCCATCCTTGTCCCCCTGTGACAGGAAAGAACCAGCACAGGGACATCAGGTGGCCCCATCGAGGGCAGAGCCATGTTCACACCTAGGTGTCCTGCCAGCTCCAGGGGACCCCTCAGATTTCTCTGTAAAAAGTTACTCCCTCGTTATGATCCAAGCTGACGAACAGTGACTGTGGGTAAAGTCACCCTGGAGAGGATTAGAGACATGAGGAGCGCTTGGACTCAGGGCTCCTCCCGTGATGCCATTTCTTTTAAAAATAAGTTTTAGCTCCTTTTACAGAAGCGCTTGCTTTTATGTATGTTTTTGGCTGCTTTGTGCGGCTGCTCCGGGTCTTGGTCACGGCCTGCGGGATCTTCAGTTGCCGCCTGCAGGATCTCGCTCCCCAAACAGGGAATGAACCTGGGGCCCCCGCTTTGGGAGCCTGGAGTCTTAGCCTCTGGACCCCCAGGGAAATCCTGTTGCCGTTTCTTTTTGCACCGGAAGCTCCCCAACCCTCTCCTTCTACTTCACGTCCGTGAGCTTCCCCAGGGCTGTGTTCCCTCAGAGTCCCCGTTAGAATCGGTCTGCTCGCCCTTCCGCCGGTCCCACCCACCCAGGAGGTACTGAGAGTCACTTTGGGGTCACCCTGCACTCTCTATCCTGTGTGGGGTGTTCTAACTCCCACCTCTGGCACAGGCTGGGTGTAGGTGATGAAGGACCCACTGCCCATCCAGGTTCGGGGTCACAGGCAGAATCCCCTCTGCCGGCATGAGAACCTTTGGTGACTCGCCTATGAAGTTCCCTTTCCTTGCTTGCGATTCTGCCCCATGGGTGACTTTGGAGGAAGCTGGTTCTTGCCCCAGGAAAGGGTACCACGGGGGTGCCCCACCCTGTCTCAGCTCCTCCCAGGGATTAGCTTTGAAACAAACCACCTTGACCTTCTGCTATGTGATTTCTTTCCATCTAGAGGCTCTGAGGTCCCATCCCTTGTTCCAGATCAAAGCAGGCGGAGACCCCTGCAGCATCGCTCCCCAGGAGGGCCCTTTCTGAAGGTGAGGTTGCCATGGCAACCACAGGGCTTCCCATCTCTCGAGCACACCTTGGGCCTGCCCCAGCACGAGCCCTTCACCCTGGCTGGTCCGGCAGGGAGCTGGTTCCTCGCTGAATTAGATGTCCTGGCTCTTTGGCCAGCTGTCTCTGGCCTCAGTTATTCTCCCTGCAGATAGACAAACCTTTTCTTCTAGACATATTGGAAGCACAAGGGTTGGAGAGGACAATGCCAGGCTTCTCAGGGTCTCTCCTAAGTGACTGAGGAATTGTGGAATCTGAGCCATCTCCAGAGATGGGGACGGCACTGGTAGGAACATTCTCATTCACCTGAGTCTCAGGACTTGTGATTCACGGTGTGTAGGTGTCTTGAGCACCACCTGGACCTCCCCGGGTCTTGATGGCAAGTACTGTATCCTTAGGAGCCTTTCTCCGTCACTTGAACCCCTGCAGAGATGGGGCGTTGTCTTCCCCGGGGGCCTGCAGCCAGGCTCTCCTCCCTGCAGGGACTTGCACGCTGCCTCCCCGTTTCCCCCGTCACTCCCACCTTGGCCCAGGCTCGTCAGTCCCACGGGACAAGCCCCCCACCTCGCACCAGGCAGCGCCTTGACCCAGAATGCACAGGGGGAGGGAAGGCATAGCAGGAATATTTAATTGTGAAATCTTTTCTTGAGATAGAGTTCAGAATCCTCATGAATATTTAACTGGGATTCAGAGTCAGTGTTCAGGGATTCTTACTCATTTTAACACTGAGGGAAGTTTTCGTGTTTATAAAATAGATACCAAGACTCTTTTGTCTCCATGTGTTCCTTCTGAGTCTATTTCTCCTTGTGAGCCCTTATTTTTTTTAAAACAAAGAAGCTAACATATTGAGATGCCTTAACAAACATATGATGTGTACTTACCTGGGGCTCTCCTTCCCAACCACACGATGGAGCAGAGGGTTCCCGTCACGGGTTTTTACCTCTCAGAGTTGTAAGCGGGTGGGGAGGAACCAACCAGGAGACAGAGAAGAGACTAGTGGTTGATGAGAAGTTAGGCTGAGATGCCGCCTTTCATCAGGATGGGCCAGACCAGGGGATCTTGCAGACCTCTGTGCCGCCTGTCTTGTTATGCATCGATTCCGTATTTGCAAATTCACCTGCTTGCTAAAATTTGCGTTTCACCCCCTCCCCCATAAAACTTGCAGCTCTTTTCTCATTTCTGTGCTTTTTGTTGGTGATGTGAAGTGAAAGTCACTCAGTTGTGTCTGACTCTTTGCGACCCCGTGGACTATACAGTCTGTGGAATTCTCCAGGTCAGAACACTGGAGTGGGTAGCTTATCCCTTCTCCAGCGGATCTTCCCAGCCTAGGAATTGAAGGCCGGGGTCTCCTGCATTGCAGGCGGATTCTTTACCAGCTGAGCCACCAGGGAAGCCCTTTGTTGGTGGTGGTGCTGCGTAAGATTGCCCCAGCTGTGGTGCTGAACCGCTGTCTGGTGTCCGAAGTGCATGAAGCCTGCCCTGTGCCTTATGGAGAAAATATCAACACGTGCGTTAGACAAGCTTCATCCAGGCATGAGCTGATGCTACTTGCTGTGAGTTCAGTGTTAATGAATCAACAGTGTGTGTTAACCAGAGTCTTTTAACAGAAACACACATAAAGCCAGGCTATGTCATTATCAGTTGATGAAAATGTGACCGTGAGGCAGCAGGAACCCAGCCTTTATCTCTGTGAGGGGCCCTGATTCAAGGGTGTCTAAGTTTGTGTTCACGGTGACTTCATGGGACATAGCTACCGTGAGTGTGTGACAAGGGGCCATGTGTGCCCACAGCCCGGTGAGAATCTGGGTCTGGCCCGCGTGGCCGGACAAGCCGGGAAGCCCAGCTCCCCCAGGTTCACGGTGACGTCATACCTGGTCCCGCACCTGTTGGGAATCCAGCCTGTCTTCGCACCAGGTTCGATCCGCAGGGCATGTGGTGTAGGTTGCTTTTATTTTTGAACCCTAGCACACGCACGTGGGCAGCAGGGGTCTGCCTCAGATGATTTCTCTACCAGGTCTGGCTTTCACACAGGGATGTGTCAAGATTTCTGCTCCATGTGGACTGTAGGTGCAGCGACTGGGCACAGATACAGCACGAGATGAAAGGACTCGTTCCGTGAACAGGCTCTCTCCTCGTTAAGCGGCCTGGAGAGTTCTGCAGTGACCGGCACCTCACGTGCAAGTGTCACATCAGTGGGCAGTCTTCAATGACATGCATGCATCTTAGATTGGACTCAGCGCAGCAGGACCCCCTAGAAATGTTTATTCCAGAATGTCCCCGGTTAAATGGGGCATCTGTTTAACCGTTGCTTTCTTGAACCTGCAGAGACAGCTTGAGGATGCTGATTCACGCAGGTATAAATAGTGGCCCCACCGTGAAGCCCCACACGCCTTCCCTCTGGGCTGTGGACCATCGTCTCGTAGCTGGCTTTGCTGACTTCTTACCCACTGGTGGAGGGAAGCCTAGCAGAACAGCCTGGAGTGGGCAGGAGTGTAAAATTCCAGTTGCCAAGATTCTGCCCTCCTCAGGGGCTGAGTGGCGGTGGGAGGGAGGGTTCGCTTGACCTTGTAGGACTGGGAGTGGGCAATAGCTAGAGATCGACAACTCTATAGAGAACACCGTGTCCCCAGAGTGTTGAGTTTGGGGGTGGACAGAAGCCAGTCCTAGAGTTGCTTGGGAGAAGTGCCATTTTTCCAAGAAGACTGCAGCCTGCCTGTGTGCCTGGGGTGGGGAGTGCTCAAGGAAGGAAAGAGAGAACGTGAAAGAGAGGCTGACGCAACGTTCTCAGACCGGAGTCGCAAGGTGGTCTTTGAGAATCATGAGCCGTCTATGGTGACATCTGCTTGGATGAAACTTTCTGGCGTGGCTGCCCATAGAAGCCACGTGATGGATGGAAAATGCTTCAGCCAAGAACCTGAGCCCCTCAGCCAGGCCCTTTTCCCAGAGGGGCAGTGGGAGCGACCCTGACCCTTGCACATCTGAAAGCCAGTGTTTCTCAGCGGCACGCGAGAGCTGGTGGGTAGTCAGCCAGCCTCACGCCTCCCGCCCCACCGGGCGCAGGCAGGGCTTCCTGCCCCCGTCACTGGGTGGTGATGGACGAGCTGGCTTCTCAAGGCTGGATGTCAAAGGCTGGAAGAGAGGGGCTGCTGACTGAGCTCGTCAGAGTTCACACGAAAGGATGCCGGTGCCCGGGAGTACGAGTGAAAGCCGAGGGTCCAGGCAGGCAGCAGTGTGGGGATCGCGTTCCCGGCTGTCACGTCCTGTTCCGCCAAACACACACCCCACGCTCATCTCTCATCAGCCCCTCCCACCACACAGAGCAGACTTTTTTCTTCCCCCTTGAATGGTTCTTACCACCCATTTGGCACCCACTGACTCTTTGGTATGGAGATTCCCCACCGAGCTTTGCCGGTTTGGGTTTAAGCCTCTTTGTTAGGTTTATAATCATGTCATGAGTATTATGCCTCTTACCAATCGAAGGTTATAGGTTTTTTTTTGAAGTTAATATTTTCCTTTGGCTTTCCTTGTCTTTTTCTTTAAGCTCAGAAAATTATGTTATGTTTTGTTTGCTTTATTTTTAAAATGTTTTTAAATTAAAAAAAAAAATAATTGAGGAGAGCCGCTCCGTATGGCATTGGGACCTTAGTTCCCAGACTCAGGATGGAACCCTTGCCCCTGCATTGGAGGTGTGAAGTCTTAACCAGTGGACCACTGGAGAAGTCCCTTAAAAGGTTTTTTTCAATTGTGTTTATTTTTTATGTCACCAAGTCAGCTTTCTCCTTGTTGTCTCCCAGCCCTGGTGACACATTTGGAAGGTTTCCACCCATGCATTTGAGGGCTCTCCATCCCGGTCTCATTTATTTCCCGTTTGCTCCTTTTTCATTCTTCCCTGAGCCTCAGGGTTTCCTGTGGCAGCATTTTCCTTTTGCTGAAAGGAGTCCCTTTTTTGTTTCATGCTATTTCATTTATTTTTATTTCAGTCCCTATTTTATTTCAAGCAGAGCGATAGACTCTCTGCTCTGAGTTTTCTGAACACAATTTGATTCTGTCTCGTTCCTAGAGGAAATCTTTGTTAGGTGTGGGTTCTACCCTGGCCGTTGTTTTCCTTAAGTGTTAATTTTGAAAAGAATTCTGCCAGTGTCATCGTAGCTAATGGTCATTTGCTATGGCTGCTTTAGAAACTTGCTCTTTGTCCCTAGTTTTGAGCGTTTGTGGGTCTAGATGTAGTTTGTCCTGTATTTATTTTGCTTGGGATTCATACAACGCTTTGAGTCTTTGGGTTTGCGTGTTTCGTCAGTTCAGGCTTCGTGTTAAATGACACTTCTGCCCCTTCTCTGTCCTCTCTGCTCGGTGTCTGATCACACAAGTGTCAGATTTTCACGAGTTACAGACCTCCTTCTCGCGTATTCCATTCTTTCTCATCTCTGTGCTGCCGTTTGTGTATTTTCTTTTGACCTGTATTCCAATCCCTTTCTCCATCTTCCGTGTGTAATCTGATTCTAAGTCTGCCTTTCAGGTTCTTAATTAGAGATACTGCATTTTCAGGTCTGGAGTTCACAGTTGACTCCTTTTTTTTTTTTTTGGNATCTGACTCTTTGCGACCCCGTGGACTATACAGTCTGTGGAATTCTCCAGGTCAGAACACTGGAGTGGGTAGCTTATCCCTTCTCCAGCGGATCTTCCCAGCCTAGGAATTGAAGGCCGGGGTCTCCTGCATTGCAGGCGGATTCTTTACCAGCTGAGCCACCAGGGAAGCCCTTTGTTGGTGGTGGTGCTGCGTAAGATTGCCCCAGCTGTGGTGCTGAACCGCTGTCTGGTGTCCGAAGTGCATGAAGCCTGCCCTGTGCCTTATGGAGAAAATATCAACACGTGCGTTAGACAAGCTTCATCCAGGCATGAGCTGATGCTACTTGCTGTGAGTTCAGTGTTAATGAATCAACAGTGTGTGTTAACCAGAGTCTTTTAACAGAAACACACATAAAGCCAGGCTATGTCATTATCAGTTGATGAAAATGTGACCGTGAGGCAGCAGGAACCCAGCCTTTACCTCTGTGAGGGGCCCTGATTCAAGGGTGTCTAAGTTTGTGTTCACGGTGACTTCATGGGACATAGCTACCGTGAGTGTGTGACAAGGGGCCGTGTGTGCCCACAGCCCGGTGAGAATCTGGGTCTGGCCCGCGTGGCCGGACAAGCCGGGAAGCCCAGCTCCCCCAGGTTCACGGTGACGTCATACCTGGTCCCGCACCTGTTGGGAATCCAGCCTGTCTTCGCACCAGGTTCGATCCGCAGGGCATGTGGTGTAGGTTGCTTTTATTTTTGAACCCTAGCACACGCACGTGGGCAGCAGGGGTCTGCCTCAGATGATTTCTCTACCAGGTCTGGCTTTCACACAGGGATGTGTCAAGATTTCTGCTCCATGTGGACTGTAGGTGCAGCGACTGGGCACAGATCCAGCACGAGATGAAAGGACTCGTTCCGTGAACAGGCTCTCTCCTCGTTAAGCGGCCTGGAGAGTTCTGCGGTGACCGGCACCTCACGTGCAAGTGTCACATCAGTGGGCAGTCTTCAGTGACATGCATGCATCTTAGGTTGGACTCAGCGCAGCAGGACCCCCTAGAAATGTTTATTCCAGAATGTCCCCGGTGAAATGGGGCATCTGTTTAACCGTTGCTTTCTTGAACCTGCAGAGACAGCTTGAGGATGCTGATTCACGCAGGTATAAATAGTGGCCCCACCGTGAAGCCCCACACGCCTTCCCTCTGGGCTGTGGACCATCGTCTCGTAGCTGGCTTTGCTGACTTCTTACCCACTGGTGGAGGGAAGCCTAGGAGAACAGCCTGGAGTGGGCAGGAGTGTAAAATTCCAGTTGCCAAGATTCTGCTCTCCTCAGGGGCTGAATGGCGGTGGGAGGGAGGGTTTGGTTGACCTTGTAGGACTGGGAGTGGGCAATAGCTAGAGATCGACAACTCTGTAGAGAACACCGTGTCCCCAGAGTGTTGAGTTTGGGGGTGGACAGAAGCCAGTCCTAGAGTTGCTTGGGAGAAGTGCCATTTTTCCAAGAAGACTGCAGCCTGCCTGTGTGCCTGGGGTGGGGAGTGCTCAAGGAAGGAAAGAGAGAACGTGAAAGAGAGGCTGACGCAACGTTCTCAGACCGGAGTCGCAAGGTGGTCTTTGAGAATCATGAGCCGTCTATGGTGACATCTGCTTGGATGAAACTTTCTGGCGTGGCTGCCCATAGAAGCCACGTGATGGATGGAAAATGCTTCAGCCAAGAACCTGAGCCCCTCAGCCAGGCCCTTTTCCCAGAGGGGCAGTGGGAGCGACCCTGACCCTTGCACATCTGAAAGCCAGTGTTTCTCAGCGGCACGCGAGAGCTGGTGGGTAGTCAGCCAGCCTCACGCCTCCCGCCCCACCGGGCGCAGGCAGGGCTTCCTGCCCCCGTCACTGGGTGGTGATGGACGAGCTGGCTTCTCAAGGCTGGATGTCAAAGGCTGGAAGAGAGGGGCTGCTGACTGAGCTCGTCAGAGTTCACACGAAAGGATGCCGGTGCCCGGGAGTACGAGTGAAAGCCGAGGGTCCAGGCAGGCAGCAGTGTGGGGATCGCGTTCCCGGCTGTCACGTCCTGTTCCGCCAAACACACACCCCACGCTCATCTCTCATCAGCCCCTCCCACCACACAGTGCAGACTTTTTTCTTCCCCCTTGAATGGTTCTTACCACCCATTTGGCACCCACTGACTCTTTGGTATGGAGATTCCCCACCGAGCTTTGCCGGTTTGGGTTTAAGCCTCTTTGTTAGGTTTATAATCATGTCATGAGTATTATGCCTCTTACCAATCGAAGGTTATAGGTTTTTTTTTGAAGTTAATATTTTCCTTTGGCTTTCCTTGTCTTTTTCTTTAAGCTCAGAAAATTATGTTATGTTTTGTTTGCTTTATTTTTTAAATGTTTTTAAATTAAAAAAAAAAATAATTGAGGAGAGCCGCTCCGTATGGCATTGGGACCTTAGTTCCCAGACTCAGGATGGAACCCTTGCCCCTGCATTGGAGGTATGGAGTCTTAACCAGTGGACCACCGGAGAAGTCCCTTAAAAGTTTTTTTTCAATTGTGTTTATTTTTTATGTCACCAAGTCAGCTTTCTCCTTGTTGTCTCCCAGCCCTGGTGACACATTTGGAAGGTTTCCACCCATGCATTTGAGGGCTCTCCATCCCGGTCTCATTTATTTCCCGTTTGCTCCTTTTTCATTCTTCCCTGAGCCTCAGGGTTTCCTGTGGCAGCATTTTCCTTTTGCTGAAAGGAGTCCCTTTTTTGTTTCATGCTATTTCATTTATTTTTATTTCAGTCCCTATTTTATTTCAAGCAGAGCGATAGACTCTCTGCTCTGAGTTTTCTGAACACAATTTGATTCTGTCTCGTTCCTAGAGGAAATCTTTGTTAGGTGTGGGTTCTACCCTGGCCGTTGTTTTCCTTAAGTGTTAATTTTGAAAAGAATTCTGCCAGTGTCATCGTAGCTAATGGTCATTTGCTATGGCTGCTTTAGAAACTTGCTCTTTGTCCCTAGTTTTGAGCGTTTGTGGGTCTAGATGTAGTTTGTCCTGTATTTATTTTGCTTGGGATTCATACAACGCTTTGAGTCTTTGGGTTTGCGTGTTTCGTCAGTTCAGGCTTCGTGTTAAATGACACTTCTGCCCCTTCTCTGTCCTCTCTGCTCGGTGTCTGATCACACAAGTGTCAGATTTTCACGAGTTACAGACCTCCTTCTCGCGTATTCCATTCTTTCTCATCTCTGTGCTGCCGTTTGTGTATTTTCTTTTGACCTGTATTCCAATCCCTTTCTCCATCTTCCGTGTGTAATCTGATTCTAAGTCTGCCTTTCAGGTTCTTAATTAGAGATACTGCATTTTCAGGTCTGGAGTTCACAGTTGACTCCTTTTTTTCTTTTTTTGGTGCATTTCAATTATCTGGCAAAATTCTCCCATCTTTTCAGCTATTTTTTTTTTCTATTTTTTCCTTTATTTCCTAGAAGATACTAATTGTTTCAAGGGGTCGCACAGAGTGGACACGACTGAAGCGACTTAGCAACAGCCGCAGCTAGTGCCTGGACCAGCCATGGGTCTGTTTCTGCTGACTGTCTTTCCCTTTGTTTCCCAGCGTTGGTGCTGTGCTTGTTTATAGAGCGTAGTACTTGCCTGTGTTTACAGAGCTATACGGACTCCACGGGACATGTCTTCTTTCAGAGAGGTTGGTCCTCTCTTGAGCAGGGTGGGTGCTTTGTGGGCTTCTCACCTTCATCTGTCTGGAGACTGGTCTGAGTCGAGGCTGGGTTGCAGTTCTCCAAGGATTCGTCCTCCTCGGGCACCCCTTCTCCTCTGAAGGTGCCCTCAGCTGAGCCCTAAGATGTCCCAACCGGGCGCCTGGGGTGCCTCCGTGTCACGGCCCCTGGCGGGTCGTGCCCTCCAGTTCTGATACATAGGTTTTTAGCCCTCTGCGCCTCTCAGGCTCAGAGTTTGCTAAACATCTTGGAAAGACGGCAGCTGGACGTCTCCCAGTTCCCCACCCCGACTTCGCGCTTCGGGTCTGCGGTTTTGACTGTCGGCAGCCTTCCTCGCTGGCGGAAAGCTTCGCTGATTTCTCCGCACCCGGCGGGGACTGCCCGCCTCTCAGGACTCTGCGCTCTGGACCCCGTCGCTTCTGTGGCTCTCTGATGCTTTCCGTTCTGTTGCGTTTGTTTCTTTCCTTCTGTTCTTCTCGGCAGGATCGTGCTTCTGATGCTAATGACTTCACCATAACCTGTCTGTGCTCAGTGGAGGCTTATTCAGGTTATTTTCTGAGTCCTTTTGACCTGACCTCGTAGTTGTTGATGGCTTCCTTGTTTTCTGGGGTGACCAGATGTTTCATGCTCCTCTAGTAAATTTCTTCTCAGACATGACATCAGCCATTTTTCTGGGGATGCCTCATTCCTATTATTGCACATGGGTGTTAGGAGCCACGTTCTAAGTGCCAGGAGGGGATTTTTAAATTTTAATATTAGAATTTTTTTGATGTGGACCATTTTTAAAGTCTTTACTGAATTTGTTAAAACATTGCTTCTGTTTCATGTTTTGGTTTTGTTTTGGTTGTTTTGGATGTGAGGTGTGTGGGATCTTAACTCCACAACCAGAGACTGAACCCAGACCCCCTTCACTGGAAGGCGGATTCTTAACCACTGGATCACCAAGGAAGTCCCGGGGTGGGGGCTTATTTTAAAGATNTGTGTGTGCACACGCTCAATCACTGAGTCACGTGCAACTCTTTGCGACCCTGTGGACTGTAGCCTGCTGGGCTCCTCTGTCCGTGGGATTTCCCAGGCAAGGGCACTGGAGTGGGTTGTCGTCTCCTCCTCCAGGGGATCTTCCCGACCCGAGACTGAACCCATGTCTCTTGTCTCCTGCGCTGGCAGGTGGATTCTTTACCACCAGCGCCACGTGAGAACCCCCATGCATTCATCAAATTGTATTCGTACCTTCTGAGCATTTTGCAGTATGCACGCCGACCTAAATGAAAACAATTTGAAAATTATGGGGAAAGAGGCCCTTGGAGAACTCTGGGTATGGAGTGGTCACTAGAGGATGATCTGAAACGAATGCCGATTTTCTGATCGTGACCGTGCGTGTAGGAGGAGGTCCTCTGTCTGTGAAGGTGCTGGGATCGTTTGGAAGGAGAAGCGTCGCAGTGACTTAGCCAGAAAAACGTGTGTGCACACACTTGCGGGCACACTCGCCACACCAAGCAACACGGAAACCCTCGTGTAACCCAGCTGTGTTACACGGCCTACAGATTCTCTTTGCTGGACCCCTTCAGCTTCTTAGTTGTGTTTGAGAATTTTCTTACGGTAATTTTGGGGGTGGGGGAGACAAAGACTCTGTGTGAAAGTAAGAGGTCGCAGTTTCTGCTCCTGCATTTCATCCCTGGCAGTCACCCCCAGCCCCGCCATCTGCATCCTAAACATAGGCCACGTGGAGGGGATTCTCCAGCCGTGTATGCCGCTGACACGTCCAATCCAGGCATTTGCTGGGGGAACGTACGTGTCCGGGTAGAAGGTAGAGCTCTCCCTGTGCGTGCTAATTAAGCGAGGTCCTATGGGCTGAGCTGTCTCCTCTTCCCCAAATACCTGGGCGGGCGTCCTGACCCCCAGGACCTCAGAACGTGGCTGTGTTTGGAGCTGGGTCTTTAAAGGGGTGATTCAGGTAAAATGAGGTAACTGGTGTGGTCACTAATCTTATGAGTGCTCGCTGTTAAGTTGCTTCAGTTCTGTCCAACTGTCTACAACCCCATGGACTGTATAGCCCGCCAGGCTCCTCTGTCCATGGGATTTTCCAGGCAAGAATACCAGAGTGGGTTGCCATTTTCTCCTCTGAGGGGTCTTCCAGACCCAGGGGTTCAACCCATGTCTCTTACATCTCCTGCACTGACAGGCGGCTTCCTTACCACTAGCGCACCCTGGGCCTCCTGTGAGACTCGTGTCCTTATAAGAGGAGGTCAGACACACCTAGTGGGACCCTGTGGGGACTCGGGCGGGAGACGGCGGTCTACACGCCCAGGAGGGAGGCCTCCGGAGGCGCCAGCCCTGCCCCACCCGGGTCTGGGGTTCCAGCCTCCAGGCCTGGAGACGTGAACGCCTGCTGCTCTCGCTGCCCCACCTGTGGGGCTTCGCTCTGACGGCCCAGCTGATTCACTCACGGGTGTCCGGTGGCCTCAACTGCTGACCCTTTCTTTAGTTGCCGACCTGTGGGAAATGGTGCTGAATTTCTGCTTCTGAATCAAATCTCATTATTCATCTCTCCTGGCCCTCTTTTCAAATGAGAGGGTGTTTCAAGTGAGTTGGCTAAGCCCCGGTGCAGGAGAATTTTCTGGGACGAAAGCCATGCAAGGCTGTGTACAGGCCACTGGGCTACACCCCCAGGTCTTTGGGGTCAGACGATGAGGTCCACCTTCATGACAGGTACATGTCTGACTTCCTGGAGCTCTTAGCATCTGTCCCTTCAGCTGGGAAATAGGAGACACAGCAGCCCTCCTTCCCAGACGTGAAGATTAAATAAGATCCTGCGTTCAGATGCTCAGGCGAGTGTGTGTGTTGAATCAGCGTGAGCCGATTTCATTGCTGTTAAATTGGCTTGATCTCTGTGGACACCTTTATTACAGCGTGGTAGAGGCCAATCTAGGGACATCTGTAACCCCCCAGATCTCAGATGCCCACCAGACAGTGGTCTCATTCATTCTGCCCCTTGAGTCGGGGACCGAGGGCCCAAATAGGAAAAAACACACACACCCAGTGAGTTCATATCTTTCCTTCCTGCTGGTCCCAAGGGGAGCTGCTCTCTTGTAGGTTTTTTTTGTTTTTTCTTTCAAACATTGAGGAACTGTTTGCTTTTTATCGAGATTCCTGGGAGCAGACGGTGCCCTCCACAGCCACTGCTGCTTCAAAGAAGAAATTTGCATTATATTGGCAGATCCATCTGGGACCACGCGCTGGGTCCATAGGAAGGAATCTGTGTGTGCGTGGTAGACTTTGACACCTCCCTTCAGATGCCTTTCAAGCCTGTTTTTCCCTGGATGATCATGAATATTTTATACATCTGAAGACTGGATGATCCTGCATCGAGGGTCTCTTCTGCATCAGAGGAGTTGGGGTTGCAGTCACAGTCCCTCCCCAGATGGAGCCTGGCAGGTTTCTCCCTACTTCGGTGTTGCCACAGCTGGCAGCTGAGAAGCTAAAATCAATGTAGACCAGTTGGATCATTGTCCCACCTCCCCGGTTAACTGTTAAGCTACAGACTTCTGAATGTTGAAGATGGGTTTTTCCCCATAAATGTGAATTCTCAGCATCAACCTTGAGGCTCAGCAGCTCCCTTGTGAAGGGGGCCGTTCCACTGCTGGTCCTCAGCCTCCCTGGGTGATAACTCACAGATGCCAAGCCCCTGATTCCAAACAGCTCTAACCTGCCAGCACGGTGTGCAGCACCTGGGAGTGTAGACTCTGGAGCCCCGAAGCAGATCCTGAATGGCTGTGTGACCTTGGGGACTTCCACCTGGTCTCCGGTGCAAAAGGACAAACCAGACCACCCCGTGGGACCGGGGGGTGTACCCACGCTGCGGTCCCTGGGCAGCAGTGGTTGTGGTTCAGTCACTAAATCACGTCTGACTCTTGGTGACCATGTGGCCTGCTGCACACTGGGCTTCTCTGTCCTCCACTACCTTCCGGACTTTGCTCAAACTTGTGTCCATTGAATCAGTGATGCCATCCAACCATCTCATCCTCCGTCGCCCCCTTCTCCTGCCTTCAGTCTTTCCCAGCATCAGGGTCTCTTCCAATGAGCTGGCTCTTCCCATCAGGTGGCCAAAGTATTGGAGCTTCAGCTTCATCATCAGTCCTTCCAGTGAACATTCAGGGTTGATTTCCTTTAGGATAGACAGGTTTGATCTCCTTTATGTCCAAGGGACTCTCAAGACGACAGTGCAGAGTGGAATTCTAGGAGACTGTGGAACACGCCTGCAGCGCCGTGCAGCCCCTCCCACAGAGAGGAGGAGTGTGTTTCCCCTCACGCCTAAACTCTGGTTTTATGCTTTGACCAGTAGAGCATTCTGGAAGCTATGCTGCAGACTGACGTTCCAGAGCCTGCCCTTTGGAGGCTTCACGGCTTTAGACTTTGCCCACACAGAACACTGTCCTGAGGCTCCCGTGGAAGGGAGCTGGTCAGCTCTACTGAGGCTGGGTGGGCTGGTGGAAGCAAACACGTGAGCCAAGGTCAAGGCCAAGGCACGTGGTGAGGCCATCACACCTGCCAGCCCACCTGGATCCCCGCTTAAGGCACAGGAAGCCCACCGGGGGTCCTGGGAGCTCGGCACCGCTCTGCTTCCCGGGGGCTTCCTAGCCAGGGAGATCCTTCACTGACGCGATGGCAGGTTGAATTCCCCTTTATTCCTAGTCTGTCTGTTAAGTTTTTTTCATTAATTAAGTCTCATCAAATGCTTCTTGATAAATTGATAACAGTTGCTGCAGCCATCAAGATGATCCTGTAGAAGGACTTCCCTGATGATCCAGTGCCTAAGATTCCGTGCTCCCAGCGCAGGGGGCCTGGGTTCAATCCCGGGTCAGGGAACCAGATGCCACATGCTGCAACCAAGATCCAGCACAGCTGGATTAATTATTTATTAATTAAATAAATAATTTTAAAAACAGAAATAAGTGCTTTTTAAAAAGGTGCCCCTGGAGATGTCCCCCTTTTCTTTTGGTGCGGTGGATTCCAGGGACGGCTCCTTTGGGAAGCCTGCGCAGCGGCGTGGTCCTCTTCTTTGAACAGATCCCTGCATTGATTTATGGGCTTCCCCGGTGGCTCACTTGGCAAAGAATCCACCTGCAATGCAGGAGACCCCAGTTTAATTCCTGTGTCGGGAAAATCCGCTGGAGGAGGGATAGGGTACCCACTCCAGTATTCTTGGGCTTCCCTGGTGGCTCAGCTGGTAAAGAATCCACCTGCAGAGCAGAGACCTGGGTTCAGTCCCTGAGTTGGGAAGGTCTCCTGGAGAAGGGAAAGGCTACCCACTCCAGTATCCTGGCTTGGAGAATTCCATGGACTGTATAGTCCGTGGGGTTGCAAAGAGTCGGACACGACTGAGTGACTTGCGTTCATTCACTGCATTGATTTGCTGTTGTTTGGTCAGGATGCCAGCCTCTGCGGGGAGAGGACTCCCACCCCTGTGGAGCCTGGGCCTGGGGTCGTGTTGGCCTCATCCTTGGGGTTGGAGAGTTCTCCCTCTTCATTCCCTGGAGGAATCTGGGTGAGACAGGTGTCAGCTCCTGCTTATGTGTTTGGGAGACTCCACCTGAGGAGCCCCGCCAGGCCTGGGTTTTCTTTGTGGAATGCCAGGCTCTGTTGTGTGCCATTTATCAGTATGAACGATTTTAATCCTCCAGGCGTCACAGAAGGGCTAGGCTTTCAGTGATGCCCAGTTACAGAGGAGGTGGTGTGCCATGTCCGTGGTCTCCATTCTGGAGGGGTCCACCACGGGGAGGCTGTGGTTATGGCCACGGCATCACGCTGCCCACGTGAAGGCTGACCACTGCCCAGGGCGCACCCTTCGTTCCTGGGCTAGCGGACGAGGAGGCCGTTTCATCCCCAGCCTTGGGGGTCCAGCAAAGGTGAGGCCTCACCTGGGCAGATCTCCCAGGAGTACTCAGGGTCCCCCTTTAGCCTGGAGAGGCTGTTGGGTCACCAGCATGGTGGTGCCCCGGCTGCTTCCTCTGGCTTGGGGCCCAGACCGAAGCCCCTGGAGACAGACCTTCTGGTGATACTGATGCCGTTTGCCTCCACTGTCCCCTAGGCGTTCCCTCCAGGCAGCCTGTCAAGGTTGGTGTGGGGTCCCTGAGCCCCCGGGTAATACATCAGTTTGCAAAGGCTCCTGACCCCCTGGGATTTGCCGAGGCCTCGGGGCTGTGGTCTGGAATCTGCACAATTGCCCACTGCCTGTCGGGCTCCAGGCTTCAGCCTAGAGATGATGGATACCCCCTTGGAGTTGATCCGGTGGAGTTTGTGACCTCCGACCAACTAAGCCTGGGACCCACTTCCCTCCCCACATGCTTGCAGGATGCTCAGAATTCCGACACCTTCCCAGGCTCCTGGGTCTCTGGGTGCTGGCCACCTCCTGATTTGCCATAGGAGTCCGGAGCAGGGGACGTAGTCATGTGGAAGGAAGACCAAAGAAGCGGGCAGCGTGAGACCGCGGTTTCCATCACTGTTGCACAGGGCTGTTTTCCAGTTTTGGCGAGGACGTGCCACGCTCTCAGAGCGCCTATAAATAGCTCTCTGTGTCAGGAGGCACATTTGGTTTTGGCGAGAGGAGGAGGCTTCATTCGGGGTGGGGGCGTGGGTTTCCTCCACATCCTGGCTGCAGAGCCCAGGAGATGACGGTTTCGCCAGTGATGAGAACAGAAGCGGCTTCTCCTCAGCCTTGTTCCAACTGCAGTGGGGTTACAGCAGCACGCCACTCAGAGTACACACGTCACACACACACACACACACACACACAGATTTGTTATGGGGCCAAGGAGCCCAAGATCTGAGGTTGTAGGGAACTGAAGGTCCAGCATTGCCAATGGTGTAAGTTCCAATCCAAAAGCCGGCAGGCTCAGAACCCAAGAAAAGCTGACGTTGCTCTGAGACCGAAGGCTGGAAAAGACAGATGTCCCAACTCACAGGTGGGCAGCAGGCTCCTCTTACTTGACTTTTCTGTTCTGGGCACGGCATCAGCTGATTAGATGAGGCCCACCCACGCTGGGAGGGCAATCTGCTTTACTCAGTCTACTGATTCAGATGCTAATCTCATCCAGAAACGCCCAGGGTAACTTTTGGCCAAATGTCTAGGCTGTCTGTGGCCCAGTCAAGTTGACATGAAGAATTTTTCCTGCTTTCAGATCCCCTGGGTACAAATCCCCAGAAGCAGAGCTGCTGGATCATGTTTCTGTAGGATTTTTTTTGAGGAAATTCAACACTATTTTCCACAGCAGCTGTACCATTTTACATCCCCACCCTCAATACACAAACCTTCCAATTTCTCCACATCCTTGCCAACACTTGTTATTTTCTGTCTCTTGATAGTAGCCATCCTGATGGGTGGGAGGGAGATTTACCTTTGAGAGTTTGGCTGGAAGACAAGGAATGATGCTTTTTTTTTTTTTTTAAA
>SJYS01023115.1:1406059-1417940 GCA_006410695.1 Philantomba maxwellii | reverse complement strand
GTCGCTATTTAATCATCTGTTCTGGGCACTGAGAAGGATCTTGGTAGAGTTGTAACGTGCGTGCGTGCTGAGTCTCCAGGTCGTGTCCAACTCTGTGACCGCATGGACTCCAGCCCACCAGGCTCCTCTGGTGGGAGAAACATGTGTGACCAGGGATTCATGGGGTTCTCCATGCCATCTCCTCCTCCAGGGGGTCTTCCCGACTCAGGGATCGAACCCCATCCTGCAACGGCAGGTGGATTCTTTACCACTAAGTCACCTGGGAAGCCCTAAATTTGCAAGAAAATGAGCAAAGCACAGTGTTCTGAGCACTTTTTTTCCTTCTGAAGCACATTCATGTCGAATTTGTCTTCCACTTGGTGGAAAAATCTACAAGAAAGCTGGGCCCATGATGGACGAGGGATAGAGTGGGGAGACCTGGGCTGGACCCCAACCTCACCCCAGCTGACAAGCGATTGAGCGATCGGGACCAAATTTCTCCAGGAACCACCCGCTGTGCCCAGCAGCGCGTGTCAGCTGCCTTTCTCTGGCGTAGCATCCTCCCCCGACCCCGCGGGCCGCAGGATGACCACAGAACCTAGGACTGGCCGCTGGCCAGCGATGAATGAAGGTGCCACAGTTTAAGGCGAGGGCTGGTCCTGCCCCCAGCCCGGGCCCAGCCACATCCTGCCCCCGCCGCTCCCCAGGCCACACTATCTGTCCTGCTTTCCCTTTCCAGCCCCTGTAGGCCTCCCTAGAAGGTACTTCCTGGGGCCACCTACGGTCCTTTTCTGGAAACACCTCCACCCGGGGGCCGCCTCGGTCAGCGCAGCCCGATGGCCCCGGAGATGAGTGGAAACTGGAGTCTGTTTTGTGCCCGGACCCGGATGACTAAGGGCCTGACACTCGTCACCCACAAGCCAAGACGGGATGCCTTTTCTCCTCTTCGGCCTCGTTTTTGCCCACCTGCTGCTCCCTCGGCTCCTCAGCATGTCCCTTCCAGCTTGGCTAAAATCGACACGCCTTCTGTGCCCACATGGATGGCTTCTTCCTTCTCAAAAGCCACCTTAGCGCCTTTCCGCTCAGGCTCATTAAACCCAGAATAGAAACCTTCTCTGCATTCAGCTACATTCCACCCCACATAGTCTTCCAAACCCTCCGCCCGCGTATGAGGTTCAAATGCTTGCAAAGCCCCGAGGAACTTCAAGAAAAGACGCTTGGTTTTATCTATTTGAATCCAGGCCTAGTCATGAGTCCCGGGCACAGCCACGGTGCAGAGAGGAGATAGCGCTCACGTCTGCAGAGGCTGCTGAGACGGGAGAGACGCTCGGGGCTCCCCAGGATCTCGGGGACGAGTCCAGATAGAACCCACGTCCTTCTGGCGCTTGGCCTAATGCTTTTTTCTGGTCCCCCTACACAGCCGCCTTCACACCTTCACGACAAAGAAACTTCCCACGCCTATTTCCTGACATAGTTGAGATGGACATGTTCCAGGGGGTTCTACGCAACGAAGTCCAAAAATTCCAGGCTGCGCGTATTTCCCTAAAGGCCACATGGGGCTTTGCCAGGCTCGCTGAGAACAGATGAGTCCGGGGACCCCCTCTGCGGGCATCAGGACGCTGGCCCGACTCGGGTCTTGTCTGGGGTCCTGCCGTCCTTCCCAGCCTTGATGAGTCAGGGACCCCACGATGAAAGGACGTGTGAGAGGTCAGGGTGGAGCGGAGCCCCAACGGGACCCCACACTCTCGCCGTGCTGGCAGAGGGAGGTTCCAGGGCTTGAGGTTCGCCAGATGTCTGGGAAGCTGCCGCCCACCGCGCGCCTGTGTGCTCGCCACCTGCTCTGTTGCCAATCAGCAACTATGTGCCCGGCAGCCCTGCAGGGCAAGTGAAGGTCCCGGGAGCTGCGGGCAGGGGCTCCCCATCCAAGCCAGGGGTCCGTGCACCCCGACTTCTGGGAAACAAGCTTCTACTCTNCCCACCCACCCATCTATCCGTGTTCACCCATCCATCTGCCTATCCATCCTCATCCATCCATCCACCCACCCATTCATTCATCTTCTGTCCGTCCACCCACTTCTCTATCCTTCCTGCTTTCCTTTCTCCCTTTTTCCCGTCATCCACTCGTCCATCCATCTCCCCTTCCTTTCTTCTTCCTTTCCTTCATGCTCCCTGTTTTCCTCTCATCCATCCACCCATCCATCCATTCATCCCACACCCGCTCTGAGCTTGTGGCCGCATCTGCCAGGCCCTCTGCTCAAGGGTGAGGCCGCGCCCTGTACGCAGAAGGCAGCTCTCCAGCCTTCAAGGGTGGCCAGTTTATCTTCACCCGCTGTCTGCTGTGAGCTTGGGGGCCAAGAATTGAACCCAGGAATTCCCGCACTCCTATTTTTTCACCGCTGTTCATGCCCAAGGAGCCTCCTCACCAGCCCTGGGCCCTGGATCAGCGGGAGGCTGGGCTGGGCGGCGCTCGGCATGTTCTGTGCATGCGGCTCCACCCTTGCTTTCCCAGCCAAGCTTTGACCTGATCCACAAACATGATTCCCAAGATCTCTGCCCATCAGTCTGTGTGACACGTGTGTGGCCCTGCTCGGGCCCTTTGTGGGGCAGAAAGAGAAGCCAGCAGGAGAAGGGCGCTGGCTCCCACTGGGCTGCGTGTTCTGAGGGTCGTCCAAGGGCCAGCCACAGTGTCCACTGCCAGGTCCTGTCCTGGTGGTCTTAGGGGGTGAGGGTCAGGGCCCGCTGAGCTTCTGTATGTAGAGGAGGGCAGTGGGGACCCAGGCGGTGGGGACTTCTGCTTCAGGAGGTGCCGAGTACCTGGGACCCCCTCGTGGGATGGTGCAGTACAGGGATTGGGATTCACATCCCTCCAGGTTCCCATGAGGGTCAGTACGTGCATAGATGCTGGAAACGTGCCTGACCCACCGCAGCGCTCAGCATCTGTTACTGTGCCCTCAGTGTTCCGGGGTGTCCCCAGCTGCAGGGCGGGGCTCACTCACACAGCTGGTGGTGGTGGGCGCCGCTGTCCCCTCGTCCAGGGACCCGGGGAGGGTAGATGGCACCGTGAGTGAGTGGGGGGAGGAGCAACAGGCAGGTGGGGGGGGAGCCCGGCCGCAGGAGCCCTGGGCGATTTCCGAAGCGGCGCCCCGGTTGGAGCTGCATTTCAGGGACTCTGGGCTCAGTTGGGCCAGGAAGGAACATGGCCTGACGGAAGGGCCACCATCCACAGGCTGTCGGGATCGTCGCGAGGATGGGACCTGAGCCAGGGCCGTGGAGGGCAGAGAGGTCCCGCCGTCGTCCGTGACGGGGTGGGCCCCGAGCTATCGGGTTTCCAGACTCCTGCCCCCGGAGCTTTCAGTGGCCAGGCTGACTTCTCAGCCAAGAAGAAGCCGCCAGTCTCCTGGGCTCAGAGCTTTCCGCTGCCTCTTTTGTCACATGACCAGGGTGGATGGGGGAGGAGGCAGGAGCAGGGCAGGCGTTTTTAATTTTTGCTCGTAATGAAGTCGGTGGCAAGCAGGCGAGCCCGCCATGCACACGGCTAGGGCCAGAGGGCCATCCTTTCCCCGAGACGGGCCACCGGAAGCCTCTGGTGTTCTGGGACGGCGGGTCCAGGCCCCAGACCACCGCGCTGCTTGGATGGGGATTAGGACCTCCAGGGCCGCGTTTCCAGCGATGGGGTCTGAAACGTGCTTCTGACCTCCTGCAGAAACGTAACTGAGTGTGGCCTGTGCCCCGCCCCCCGGCAGAGGGGGCCACGCGTGGAGCAGGTGACCCGAGTCCGGTCCCCTCTCGGGGCGGGTTGGCCAGGGGTGGGGCTTGGCTGCTGTGGCGCCTGCTCCCAGCCGGGCGCTGAGACGGCTTCTGGAGCTGAGCTGTCCCGGGGTTGCTGCCAGGGGGCTGGGCCTTGCCACCCACACTTCCTGCATCTCCCTAGAGAAGGGCCCTTCCTCGCTCTGCCCTGAACGGGGGACAGAGGTTCGCCCTTGGGGCCAGAGCCGCCTCTGCCCCGGGGGCTCGTTTGGGTAGTGGTGGCGGCCACGGCTCTAAGGCACCACGCTCATCAGCTGGTCACCTTCTCCTGGGTGGACTCACCAGGATTTATGCCAGCATTCCTGCGCAGGTGCGAGGGGGTGACTTTCCTCCAAGTGATGGCTAGCAAAGGGCCTTGGGGACTTGAAACAATTTGGCTGTTGATCAAAATTGTATGTGTTTATTTAGAGAATTCATATTTGATCGTCACAGAAATTACACAAAGATAGATTTGTCGGAAATTGCCGAAATCCCCACTCCTCTGAGATAATCACTGTCAGTACTGAGACGTCTCATCTCTGGGGGGTCTCACGGGGTCGAATCGCATGTGCGCGTCCAGTCGTGTCTGATTCTCTGCGACCCCATGGATTGTAGTCAGGCAGGCTCCTCTGTTCATGGGATTTCCCAGCCAAGAATACTGGAGTGGGCTGCCACTTTCTCCTGCAGCAGATCTTCCCAACCCAGGGGTCCACCCCGCATCGCCTGCATTGGCAGGAGGACCCTTCCTACTGTGCTTCCTGGGAAGCAGGTTGAATAGTGCCCCCCCCACCCAGAAGAAAAATTTGTGTCCACCCAGAGCCTCCGAATGTAACCTTATTTGGAAATAAGGTCTTTGCAGATTTAATTAGTTCAGTTAAAATTAGGTTGCACTGAATTAAGATGTGCGTGAAACCCACTGGCTGGCATCTTCATAAGAGGAAAGAGAGGGGCCTGCCCTGATGGTCCGGTGGCTAAGACTCGACGCTCTCAATGCAGAGGGGCCTGGTTTCATCCCTGGTCCGGGACCTGGATCTCACATTGCTGCAGCAAAGACCTGGTGCAGCCAAATAAATGAATAAATGTCTTTTTTAAAGAGACAGAGAAAAGAGAGGGAGCTTCAGACTCAGAGACTACAGGTATGCACAGAGAAGACGGGGCAGAGGCTGGAGGGACGTGGCCACAAGCCAAGGGGCTCTGGAGCCCCCAGAAGCTGGAAGAGGCAGGAGGGCCCCTCCCCTGCACTCGCCCGCAGGGAGCTGGGCTGCTGACACCTTCATTTCAGACTTCCGGCCTCCAGAGCCCGAGAGAGTGCATCGCCACTCTTCCGCCCGGCTCTCAACAGGTTGCCATGGCAGCCCTAGCACCTCGATTCAGAGACCACTCCCAGATGTTAGCGTTACCTCCTACCTCGACTGAGAGTTGACGAGAACGCCCAGACTTCATCCCACGCGAGGCCAGCCCCAAGTTCACAGGAACTGTTTGCGTGGCACACCTGCCTGTGTTGTGTGGGCCAAGGGGGAGCCGCACGGGACCCCGCCGGGCATAGAGAAGGCGGGAGAGATGCCTCAGGTGCTCCCCAGGCCCGGCTTTGGTTCCCATTCGTCCTCTTTGGCGGGGAACGTTCCCTGGGGTGCTGGATGGTTCTGGAACTCCGAAAGCTCCGAGCAGCAGGGCTGTGGGAGGCACTGGGACCCCTGGCCCAGCCCCACCAACCTGGGATTCTGGAGTCCAGTCCCTGAAACAGTCTGGCTCCATCATCCCCTGTCGGACCTACCGAGGTTCCGTCCATCCGCACAAATCCAGCCCCAGGCGTCCGAGATTGCCCCTCTTCGCAACCGCCCTCATCACTGGGCCAGGGGCCGTCAGCTTCATCTTGTGGACAAGAACGCAGAGACTGGCCTGCTCTTGGTCTCTCCAAGGTGACCACCTCCCTGGACCCCACGCTGGGTTCTTCCTGTCAGCACACGTGTGCCGGCCGCAGGTCTCAGGGCAAACCCCCCCCCCCCCCCGGCCCCAACCAGAGCCCTGGGCTTCACAGATCGCAGCCTGCCCCACTGCTGCCAAGAGGGGACACCTTCAGTCCCCTCTGCCCACCCACACCCTGCATCACGCAGAGCCACCCCCTTAGCCGTCACTGCCCCAGGTCCCCGGGAAAGTGAAAAGTGAAAGGGTTAGTCGCTCAGTCGTGTCCAACTCTGTGACCCCTTGGACTGTATCCTGCCAGGCTCCTCTGTCCATGGGATTCTCCAGGCAAGAATGCTGGAGTGGGTTGCCATTCCCTTCTCCAGGGGATCTTGCCCACCCAGGGACTGCATTGCAGGCAGATTCTTTACCGTCTGAGCCCCCAAGGAAGCCCTCAAGCACCTTCTGAACCAGCAGGCCCCAGCCTTTTTGGCCCCAGGGGCCAGTTTCACGGAAGACAGTGTTTCCATGGACCAGGGTGAGGGAGATGGTTTCGGGCTGATTCTCACAAAGGAGCGCACACCCTGGGTCCCTGGAATCCGTAGTTCACAGTCGGGGTCACACTCCTTTGAGAATCCAGCGCCGCTGCTGACCTGCAGGGAGGCGGTGCTCAGGCAGAAACGCAGTGATGGGGAGTGGGTGTGAACACAGAGGAAGCCAGCCCCCCGCTCACCTCCTGCCTGCGGCCTGCTTCCTCACAGGCTGTGGACCTGCCTGCTGGGGACCCCTGTCCCAAATCCTCCGTGAGCAGCAGTGTGCTGTGTCTGGGTGAGAGCGCTTGTCTCCCCTGCAGACCCCCCAGGTCCCCCTCACGCTCAGCAGACACTGCCGATTCCGCTTCTCTGTATGCAGAGTGGCCTGTAGGGTCTTGCTTTTGAAAGAAACTGTGTTTTATCACTTTCAAGAGTGCGTAGGAACTGGCACAGAATGCCTGGTAGACCTCCCTAGGTCAGTGGTTCATGTTAATTGATCCCATTGTGTTGTAATTATCTGTCTGGGAGTCCGTCTTTTCCACCAGACTATGAGGACCATGGGGGACCTGAGGGGAGCACCCACTGAGGGGAGCTGAGCCTCACCCTTGGGTCCAGCTGGCCCCAGAGCACCTAATGGCTCTACCCTTCCTCTCTTGGATATTAGAAAATCAGTGTTGGCAGCCTCTAATAGTTGTGATGAGATCTGGCTATGAGTAACCAATAAGTTCCAAAAGTTTGAAAAGTTTGTGTCTTTCCAGTAAAAGTTCAGCTGTGTATTCCAGCCATGGGGCAGTGTTTCATGGTGTCTGAGGCCCAGTTCCTTCTATCTTATTGCCCTGCTATGTGTGGACTTCATTCCTGATTTCCCTCATAGTCCAAAGTGGCTGCTTCAACTCCACCCATCACACCATCATTCTAATCAGCCAGAAAGAAAAGGGAGTAGGTGACAGGCGTGTCCCTACCATGTAATGATACTTCTCCTAAATGGAAACATTGCTTTTATTTGCATCTCAGTGGCTGGGACCTTGCCATACAGCTCCTAGAAGGGAAATACCGTCTTTCTGGGAGACCAGGTGACTAACTGAAGGGCCTGGTTCTGTTACAGACGAAGAGAGAAGGACAGAAAGGGGAGAGACGCGCAGGAGCCTGAGCCACACCAGCCCTTTATTCTGCCTTTATTGAGAGATCTTTTTCGGAGGAAGGTCTGTCCTTTCCCGGTGAGGTTTTGTGGTTTGGATCTAAGGGTTGGAGAGGAGGGACTCGGTAGGATGGAAAGTTTGGAGACCTGGGCGTAATCAGCAGGAGTTCTGTGCAGAGACTAACAGTAGGAGCGGCCGACACTGGGCCCTGGCTGGGTGCCTGGGAGGGAGCCCTGTGACCAGCCTGCCGCCGGCAAAGGCGGGCTTCTCATTCAGGGAAACTTCAGTGAGAACCTCTGCTCCTCTCCGGTCCCCGTGGTCGTGAGGCTGGCCAGTGCCGGGTGGGGCTCGGAGCAGACGTTTCCAGGGTCCAACCCCAGATGGAGCCGGGTGACCTTGGGCATGTTGCTTGACCTCTCTGAGTGACTCTGGCCGTCTGAGCATCGACTTCCTAAGCCTGGTGTGAAGATTCAAGGGGATCAGGGAGGAGATTCTGACACCTGCTGTAACAAGAACCTAGAGGACACGCTGAGGGAAGCAGGCCAGTCTCAGAGGGACAAGCCCTGCTCGAGTCCACCTTACGGGACCTGCAGTCATCAGCTCAGAGAGCGAGAGTAGATGGCGAGACCCCGACCTCGGAGGGATCTGTGGGGTTAGTGCTGAAAGGGGACCGAGGGCCAGTCTGGGGAGACGTCCCCCAGATGAATGGCTGCACAGCGGCATGAGTGTAATTAATGCCACCAAGCTGCACAGTTAGAAATTGTAAAAAAAATAATTTTTTGGACGTGTATACAGCTTTCGGGATCTCAGTTCCCCAAACAGGTGTTGAACCTGGGCCCCAGCAACAAAAGTCCGGAATTCTAATCACTAGGCCACCACAGGACTCCCAGAAATGGTGCGTTTTATGTTGTGTACATTTGACCACTATTAAAAATAATTGCTTTAAAAGATGATAAAGTAGAGAATCCCTGGTGAAGAATCGGCCTGCAATAGCAGGAGACGCAGTTTCAACCCCTGGGTCGGGACGGTCCCCTGGAGGAGGAAATGGCAACCCACTCCGGTATTCTTGCCCGGAGAAGCCCATGGACAGAGGACCCTGGCGGGCTGTGGTCCAGAGGGTCTCAGAGCCAACACAACTGGGCGTCTGAGCCACACACAGGTGGTGGCGCACACAGCCCGTCATCATCTGGAAGACTGGGTAAACGGCGGCTGTCAGGAGCTTTGACAGCACACTCCTGGTTGCGTATTTTCTGCTCTGATTTCCTTCTGGCTGCATAAATGCCGCGAGAAGAATGTTCAAAGGGAGGAAAGAGCCAGGAATAGCTGACATGGGCGTCCGCACGTTTCATCCTCACTCAAGTGCTTCAGTTTCCCATTTGATGGAGGAGCAAACCGAGGCCAGGAGGTTGGTGCACTCCAGTAGAGGCAGCCCCCCCCCACACCGGCCCTGCCCCTCATTTCTCGGCAGGCCTGCAGTGACCTCCAGCCACCGTCCTCGCCAAGGCCATCTGTCCCCGCAGTGGACGGGCCGGGCTGCTCATTGTCCCAAGGGCTCAGCTCAGGCTGTTTGCACCACCGGTCGTGATTCAGGGCCCCAGCCATCCATGCTCCCAGGGCATGCACCCCTGAGCGGGGGCCCCAGGTCAGCAGGCCCACGTGTCTGCGTGGCACCAGTCCCCAGAATCAAGTACCAGTTTGATTTCCTGGGGGTCTCCGATGGCGGCCGGGGTCCGGCTCATCCCACGGGGCAGGGCAGAGCTCTGATTCTGAAGTGAGATGCTTGCACCCCGGGGGGCGCCGTGGGAGGGCCCATGTCTGGGGGGCCCCCAGCCTGTGCCCTTGGTCACACGGGCAGAGTTCTGGCTTCTAAGGAGCTCCCGCCGGCTCTGCAAGACACAGGTCTGCGGCCGAAGCCCGCTGGAAACACTGCCCGTTTTGTCCTCTTCCTGGACCCTCAAGGGTGTGTTTAGAACATCAAAGGCCCAGATGGAGCCTGCGGTAAGGAAACGCCCAGCTTTGTTTGACCTGGCGTTTCCCAAAACTTGACTGCAGAACCTGTTTTGCACCGTCTGCCTCCAGGGCCCTCAGGGTGCCACGGAACTCACTTTGGGAAAGCCACGCTGAGTCAACACCAGAGTCACTGTGTGATTGCTGGGCCTGGGGGGCTGCCCAGAGGTGGACTGGGGGCACCTCCTTCCCTCTCCAGGGGTGCTCAGAGAGTGGGCAGCTGTCATTCAAAGCCCCGAGTCCCCAAGTTCCCAGCAGCTCATGGCAGATCATTTCACCCGTACTGTAAGACACANGAGTCAACACCAGAGTCACTATGTGATTGCTGGGCCTGGGGGGCTGCCCAGAGGTGGACTGGGGGCACCTCCTTCCCTCTCCAGGGGTGCTCAGAGAGTGGGCAGCTGTCATTCAAAGCCCCGAGTCCCCAAGTTCCCAGCAGCTCATGGCAGATCATTTCACCCGTACTGTAAGACACATTTCGATAAAATAGTCACTCGTCGCGGCATTTGAAATGAGATTTTCTGTAGAAATCCAGGGTGCCGGCTTCTTTTTTAGGAAGTCGTAATAATACTGCCGTAGCTAAGAGACTCGGGGAAAGCGCTGTCCTGGGAGAGGCCTCCTTCTGCTCCGTGGGCTGGAGAGTGAAGTGCCTTGGACCTCACGCTCTTTTCAGCAGCTGAGGGTGCACATGGCGCTGCTCCCAGCCTGGCCTGCCCGCCTCCCGGAGCCCCAGGGACGCGCGGCCCACCCTGGCCAATCCCCTCCGGCCCCCCCCGGGCATGCCTCCAGGTCTTGTCCTCAGCTTTGGTCCACACCTTCCCAGGTGACCTGCTTGGAGGCCAGACTATGAAAGCTTGGGGGTTCAAGGGGTGGGGTTCCCCCCAGGCAGAGCCAAGTCAGTTCATTTATGTGAAGACCCCAGGGCTTATTCAGATGGCTTAGACACGGCGTCTGTGACCTGGGGCCCTGAATTAATGGGGGGCTGGGCGCGGGGACCCGGCACTTGGCAGATGGAGACCAGGTGCCACGTAGGGGGGCTGCCAGGGCAGAGACGAGCCCCCGCGGGCTGTGGGCACCAGGCCCCTGTCCAGAGGAATTTCAGGTGGATTTGCGGCGCCTCTGTTGGGTGGGGTGGGGGCAGTCCCACCCCGATGGGTGACCTGGCAGCCAGGCGTGCCCCCGACACAGTTGACGCCCGCAGCGGGCTCTGGGGTGCTGACTGTGCTCCCTGGCCTTGTGTTCTTGCTCAATAGCACAGAGACAAGGGCCTGAGAGACGAGGCTGCGTGGCGGGACCCCCAGAGTGGTGCTGGGGGAGGCAGGACGCCCTGCCCCAGCTGCTGGAGGAACCCTGCGCCCCTGGACAGCTCAGCTGAGGCCCAAAGCGGAGGCCGGTGCCTCGGTCTCCCCGAGGCCATCGCAGGAGCCTGCAGGGGGTGGTGGGGTACCCCTCCGGCACCAGCCTGCACCCCTCCCCCATGAAACCACGACCTCAGCCAAATGCTCCAGGGCCCCGACAGCCCAGCCGAGGCAGCAGCCCTAATCAGAGCAGAGGAGGAGGCCTGGCCCCCTGGCTCGGAGCTGTTCAGCAAACTGGGATAATTTCTCGAATCCCATCCTGCAACCTGGGCACACGTGTCCTCCTTGCAGGGCCTCACCGAAGGCTCCAGGCTTGGATCATCCCCTTTGGTGCCCACAGCACCCGCTAGGGTGGGTCCTGCAGGCACCGGAGTGCTAGCTGGTTTAAGAGAGAGCAGACTCCGGGCGCCTCCTCAGCCTGCNTGAGGCTGCGTGGCGGGACCCCCAGAGTGGTGCTGGGGGAGGCAGGACGCCCCGCCCCAGCTGCTGGAGGAACCCTGCGCCCCTGGACAGCTCAGCTGAGGCCCAAAGCGGAGGCCGGTGCCTCGGTCTCCCCGAGGCCATCGCAGGAGCCTGCAGGGGGTGGTGGGGTACCCCTCCGGCACCAGCCTGCACCCCTCCCCCATGAAACCACGACCTCAGCCAAATGCTCCAGGGCCCCGACAGCCCAGCCGAGGCAGCAGCCCTAATCAGAGCAGAGGAGGAGGCCTGGCCCCCTGGCTCGGAGCTGTTCAGCAAACTGGGATAATTTCCCGAATCCCATCCTGCAACCTGGGCACACGTGTCCTCCTTGCAGGGCCTCACCGAAGGCTCCAGGCTTGGATCATCCCCTTTGGTGCCCACAGCACCCGCTAGGGTGGGTCCTGCAGGCACCGGAGTGCTAGCTGGTTTAAGAGAGAGCAGACTCCGGGCGCCTCCTCAGCCTGCATCCCGGCTGTGTGACCTTGGGGGGTTACTGACCCTCTCTGAGCTGGGGTCACCTTCCTGGCATCATGGGGCCGTGTCGCCCCTTGTCGCGCTGGTGCTGAGATGAGGCACACACAGTGCCAAGGCCGGGCTCTAGCAGAGGGTCGGCGGCAGCCAGCGTCAGCATCACCGTTGTTCCTATGACTAATTCACAGAGGAGCAGCCTGAGGCCCTGAGGGCTCAGGTGACGCCCCAGGAGGCCCAGGGAAGG
>SJYS01023115.1:1345799-1365069 GCA_006410695.1 Philantomba maxwellii | reverse complement strand
CGCCCCTTCCTGTTTCTGGATCTGGCCGCACAGGGTGTCTGTCCTTCTGTGACCGGCTTCCCTTAAGCAGCAGAATGTCCTCAGGTTCCATTCATGTTGACGCCGGTGGCAGAATCTCCCTTTTTCAAGTCTGAACAATATTCCACCGTATGGACGGACCACATTGTGGGCATCGGTTCATCCATCAGTGGACACTGGGTCATCTTTTGAGCATCATGCTGCTGGGCACGTGAGGGTACAGATATCTACCTGAGACCCTGCCTTCACTCCTTGGGTGCCTTCTCGGAGGTGGGATTGCTGGAACTACCTGAGTCTTTTAACCGCAAATGCGTCTTCACGGCTCCAGCCCCGTCTAGAACCCGGAGCTCCGCTGTGACTGCTCGGGGCTGGACGCTTGTCCTGAACGGACAGGCCGCGGGTCTGCAGCATCCCTGCTGCGTCTCAGGCTGTGACCCCCCTCTCTCTCTCTCTGTCCCCCCTTCGCTGCCGCAGCCCAGCTTTCCCGCCAGGAGCCACCAAGGATGCGCCGTCTGCCTTTGAGTACCCGGGGCCCAGACGGAAGCTGTACAGCGCAGTGCCGGGGAGGCTCTTCGTCGTCGTCAAGCCATACCAACCCCAGGTCGACGGCGAGATCCCCCTACACCGTGGCGACAGGGTCAAAGGTCAGTGTCCACTCTGCTTCCGGGGCGGGATCAGGCCGCGGTGCCTTGGCCTCAGCTGACCTCCAGGGCACTGCTTCTGTGGGGTCCCCTGTGGAGACACGGGGTCCTGGGAGGGTGGAACAGGGATTCGAGTGGTCCTTACAGTGTGACCTCGGCGACCTGATGTCCAGCAGGAGGGTCGGCTCTTGCCCATCTGGCAGGGGAGTCCACTGCAGAGACGGCGGGGGAGGGGCAGGTGAGGCCTCGATGGTCAGCTCCCTTCCACTCCCAGGGCTTCCGGAGTGGGTGGTGTGGGGATCGGGCCGAGCACAGAGTGGGTTCAGACACATCTTGGGGCTCCGGGAGGGACGTCAGGAGACTGGTTCAGCCTGGGGGCCTGCGGCATTCCACCGGGTGAGACGGAAGGATGCCCAAAGCAGAATCCTGGGAAATGGAGGTGCAAAGCCTCATGCGTGCCAAGTTAGACTCTGTTCCCAGGGTCCTGGGGAGCCAGCGATGGTTTTCCAGGGAGAGGAGGTGCGTGAGGCCCCCGGGGAGATGGGTGTGGCGCAGGCGCGTGCGGGAGGCTGGCGGAGGAGGTAGTGGAGCTCTGCTCTCCTGGAGGCCACAGGACGGGCGGCGGGGGTGCAGGTGCGGGCCACGTGGGGGTGGCTGAGCTTACCGCGGAAGCAGGAAAGGGCGCACCCCACCCCACCCGGGTGCTGGAGGACAGGCTTCCGGAAGACGCGTGGCAGGCAGCAGAGTGTGCCCCTTGCCGGCTCAGTCGGTCAAGTTCAACCCATCTGGCCTTGACCAGGCGGTGACCTGCTTCCTCCTCCACCCGGTGCAGTGATCTGGCCAACATCACCTGGATTTATTCGTTTCCGAGGACAGCTGGAGCCCCGTTCTCCCTCTCAGCTCCTTCTGCTGGTCCAGATGCCCGCAAACTTGACCATCTGGTGGCGTCAGCAAGCCCCGGGGGCCTCTGTTCATTTCATTCCCATCATTTTTTTTAACCTCAGGTCATTTCTGTTGCTCTGATTTCAAGTTCACTTGCTCTTTGCTTCGAAGCGTCCTCTTCTCTATTAAGTCCATCTGGTGAATTTTTCAATTTCGGAAATAACATGTTTAAACTCTAGGGTTTCCATGTGCATTTTTTTAATATAGTTTCTGTCTATCTGCTAAGCCTTCCTGTTGCTCTGTTGAGATTTTCACTCCTTTGGAAGCACGTGGTGTTTAACCCACGCAGCGTGGGTGGGTGTCATCGTCCCTCTGAAGTCCCCGTCTGTCGTCTCTCGTCTCTCTGAGGGTCAGGCCAGGCTCACCGGCCTTTCTCTTCTCCGGGCCACGGGCCTCAGCCTCTAGGGCCTTTGTGTCCGGTAATCTTCGGCCGCGTTCTGGGCATCAGGGTGTTAAGCTGCGGCGACGGTGGCTTCCGTTCCTTCTCCTTCCGTTCTGGAGGGTTGCCTGGGCGGCAGCTCAGGTCCCCAGCTTGAGCGGAGCTGCTGTGCATCTGTCCAGGGACGTGGGGTGCTGGGCTTGCCCGGCCTCTCCGGCTCTTTCCCTGGTGGGGACACCTCCACCCGTTCCCAGCTGGCTGCTTTCCTGGCTTCCTCGTTCTGGTTCAGCAGCCGACTCAGAACGCGGGTTTCTCCTCATGTGCCCCCCGACAGCCCTGCCCTGGGGCCCACCCTGAGTCCCCACAAGCCGTGCAGAAGGGGCTTCTTTGTCTAGCCCCCTCCCCTTTCTCCTCAGCGAGCATGCTTCCCACCAGGCCCATCTACTTCTAGCCACGTTCGGTGGTAAAGAACCTGCCTGCCAGTGCAGGAGACGTAAGACACGGGGTTCGATCCCTGGGTTGGAAGACCCCCTGGAGGAGGAAATGGCAGCCCACTCCAGCACTCTTGCCTGGAGAACCCCTGCACAGAGGAGCCCGGTAGCCTACAGTCCACGGGGTCGCAAAGAGCCGTTCACAGCTGAGCGCACACGCACACACACAGGGTTTATGGCTGCCTCCGAGGGTGGGGTCTGGGGGGGCCTTTGAGCATCGCAAGTCCCTGATTGTCTCTACATAGTTTAACAGAGTATTTTTGCTAACTTTTAAAGTATAAGCCTTTACATTACATGACCTGCAGAGTGAAATTTAAATACCAGAGCCCATTGTGGGGAAGGCTTTTTTCCCCCTGCGTGTAGACTGATTTTCAGCTGACCCCGTGACAGCCCCCTGTCTGGCCTGCTCACCACCCGCCCACAGGGCACACCCTTTGCTGACTGGTTGACTGGCACCCAAGGAGACGCGTGCCTGCGGCTTCGTGCCGAGTGCAGACGGGGCAGCTAAAAAGCCCTTGCTGGGCGTGTGGCCATCCCTGGACAAGAGCCTCCTGACGCGGCGGTGTTAGTTGAGAAAGCTGTTACTGCCTGGGGAAGCAGGGGGGCGGCGTCTCTCTCACTGCCCCCAGCTTGCAGGCCGAGGGAGCGGTGGGTGTGGAAAGTGCCTGAGAACTCCCTTCCCTGCAGAGGGATCCGGAGACGCCCAGGTCCCGCAGGCCCTCCTGCGGCTCTCACAGGGGTCCGTCTGCTGCGGCCGTGACCCCCCCGCCCTCCTCCCAGGCGGAAGGCGGGCAGCGATCCCTGGCCAGGAGAGCCGCCTCCGGGGGCGGCTACCGTCCCGAGGAAGCTGGGAAGGTCAGGCCGCCGGGGCTCACTGCGCTGAGCCGCTGCCTGCTGACCCTTGGGCGGTGGCGATGCTAAAAATAACCGCATCTCTTCCTGAAGGGGTGGTCCCTGAATCTGCAGAGTCAGCTGCCCGGGGGGTGGGGGTCTGGAGGCTCGTGTGAAGGTGAAGCGGGCCCGAATGGTCTGCTCTGACTGCATGCACCCCCTCAGCCGGGGCCCCCAGATCCGGAGCACTGGGTCTCCTGTCCCCGCCCTGCTCTGAAGCCAGCTAGCCCGCAGCCTTGGGCTTTTACCCCCCATGGGTCCATTCGTCCCTCTCGCTGTCCCCTCAGGCCCGGGGGGCTGAGCTGCAGCAGGCTGGCCTGGGAAGGGCCTGGGGAGCCCTCCCAGTGGCCCAGAGGCCGCTCACTTCGTGTCTGGGGGCCGCGTGTCCTTGTCCCTGTGTCCGAGGTGATAACAGAGGAGATGCAGGTGGACACTCGTCGGCGCCTGCTGTTCGTCAGGCTCACCGCTGGGACCGCTCACGTTTTCCGTGCAAACCTCCCAGCAGCCGCGGGCCGCAGGCGTCGGGTCCCATCGTGTGAGCAGCACAGGCCGCTCTAACAACAGTCCCAGACCGGGCAGACCAGGCCTCGGGATTCACCGTCTCTGGGTCCGGGGTCCGGGTGGCAGGTGGGTGGGCCCTGGAGTCCTGCTGACCACCTGCAGCTTTCATGTTATTCACATCTTTTCTGCTCAGCCCTTCGAGGCGGGTCTTAATGTTCCCAGTGGACACTGAGCCCGTGCCCCTGGGAAAGTGCACCCCACATCGCTGAGCTGGGGGCGCCTGGGCACAGGGCACTGCTCCTCCTGGTGATGGTGGCCTGAAGCTCTGGTGTTGTGCGTGCCCATGCCTGTCCGGGACCGGGCGCGGAATGCCGGCGGGCCTGGGGCTCGGCTTCCTCAGCCCAGAGGCCGGCCCCTCCCCTCAGTCGGGTGCTTCCTCGGGGACCAGGCAGGGTGGGCGGGGGGTGGGGTAGGGGCCTGATAACTTTGCCAGCCTAATCCAGCGTGGGTGGTTACTACTGCTTTTCTCTTTATGAGGGAGGCTGCGTGTCTTTGGGGGACAGGGCCGGGCCTGGGGGCACCTTTGGGGGTGGAGGCTCCCCTGGCACCTTCTCCAGCCAGTTTGTTTCGGCCTCCAGGAGCTGGGCGACCTGTAAAGGACAGTGAAGCCTGTCGCTTCTCAGGTGTGACATGTTGACTTTTCAGTAACTTAGAACTAGAATTCATGCGTGAGCCCAACCCAGCTCCCTCTTCGCTGTACCAGGGGCACCTGACCTGGAGAGCCATTAAACCCCTCCCCAGGATGTGGGTGGACAGACCGCCCAGAGTGCAGGCCCACGGTGAGGCCAGATGAGCTGGGTCTGCTGGACTCACCGAGGGACAGAAGTGAGTCCTTCCCTTAACACACAGCCTGGTCCAGGTGGGACCCCACACACATCCCATCCCTGCCTCCTGCCCCCAGGAAAGAGGACCCCCAGGTACCATTGCTGAACCAGAGACCGAGGACCAACCTGGGCCCTTTCTCCCTCCCTTGCCCACAGACTGTGGCTCCTCTGTCCCCCGAGGTCACTGGGAAGGGTCCCCGAGCGGACCGCGTCCTCCCACCCGTCTCCCCACTCTCGAGTCAGCTGTCTATGGCCGGTCATTCTCTCTGCGATCTTGTACTAACAGTCACACCCAGAAGCGTGTTCTCTATACGGATTCTACATGGGTCTGGGTGTGTGGTCCCTGGAGGGGGCTGGAGGCAGGCGGAGCCAGTGATGGCCGGAGGTCCCTGCTGTGAGGTTAGTGTGTCCTTTTCACACCTGGGGCCGCTCTGAGCTGAGGAGCGTTTTCCTGCTCTGACAAGTGGAGGAAGCGAGGCAGGCGTTCCGGGAGCTGCTGGGTGTCTCCCTGGACGGCCCCTCCTCCCCCAGACCCTCTACGACAGCACAGGGGCCTGCTCTCAGCTGCCAGGAAAGAGGGCGGGCAGGCACTGGCTGGACAGCGCCCTGCGGCAGGCCCCTGTCCCCCGCCGGCCATCCAGGGCAGCGCTCTGAGATGACCCTCTCATGTCCAAGCTGGGCCCCCGTGGGGTACATCAGCCGGGCTGCATGGAGTGTGAGACCAGCACCAGTTTTTGGAGAAAGTGGTCCGAGGGATTACCATCATCCTGGTCGGGGCGGGGCTTGCCTGTCTCATTCGTTCAGGCCGTTTATTCAAATTATCACGCCAGGACTTTTAAGACTGCTATTCTCTGTGCTGTTGACCTTCAAAACTCATGGGTCTAGGCATCCTTTATCTGGGCTCAGAGATTAAGATGAGATCTGTGGCCATGTTCCCTCCTCCACAGCCTTGGGGCCTGGGGCTCCCGGGTAATTTACAGAAGCTTCAGACGTGCAGAGATTATACTGACCTCCTGAGGCACAGCTGTGGTCTGAGGGAGCCGGGCATTGTTGGGGGGCAGGGAGAGCCCCCAGCCCAGCATCCCAGGCCTAAGAGACAAAGACCCTCCCCACCCTCACCACCGAGCTCTTATTCCTGACAACCCAAACATTTGTCCAGGCGGTGCCTGGGCCCTCTTGTCTTTGGATTTGCATTGCTCATCTGTGCTCAGCATTGGTCAAGTTTAAAAACAAATACGCTTCATCCTCGTCTGAGGCCCTTGCACACCCAGCGCTGAGCCCAGGGAGGGGACCCGGCGCGCTCAGCCCAGCGGGCGGAGCAGCTGCGTCTGTCCCGCTGCCCTGCTCCTTTCTTGCAGTGGCTCCCTGCTGCTTGTCAGTCAGTCCGTCCAGCCGCTCAGTCGTGTCGGACTCTTTGCGACCCCACGGGCTGCAGCACGCCAGGCCTCCCTGTCCATCACCAACTTCCGGAGCTTGCTCAAACTCATGTCCATTGAGTCGGTGATGCCATCCAACCATCTCATCCTCTGTCGTCCCCTTCTCCTCCTGCCCTCAATCTTTCCCAGCATCAGGGCCTTTTCCAGTGAGTCGGCTCTTCACATCAGGTGGTCAAAGTGTTGGAGCTTCAGCGTCAGCGTCAGTCCTTGCGTTGGATATTCAGGACGTGTATAACGCCCCTGCTGCTGTAGCACCAACATAATCCATAGGTTCTTCATTAAGAAGCCGGCCCGTGTGGGGCATCGGCCAGCCCGCTTCAAGTCCAGGTGGTGTCTTGTAGCTGCCAGGCAGCCTGCTTCTCCATCTCCTGCTGTGAATTCTGTTTCATCAAACTAACTTAGGACATCCTGTGAGCCTGGACTCTTGTTCCCCCGCCCCCAGCTCGGGACCTCATGGTTCCTTCTCTTCATCGGGGTGGCCTGTCCCCGACTCTGACACTTGAAATAACTGATGATGAGGACTTGGAGGCCCCCAACCTCCCATCTCAACTGGGACCCAAGGGACAGGACACAGGGGCCACATGCCTCGTGCTGCAAGATACGAGGACGCCGGGATGCCCCGTGCTTGCATCCTCGCACCCAGGCCTAACAGGCAGAGGGGGCTCAGAGGCTCTGCACTGGCCCTTCCGAGGGACGCTTTGCCAGGCCCCTGGTTCCCCGCTGGAGGGGGCGTGGTCAGCCGGCAAATGAACCAGAGCTGCCCGCCCTTCACGGCCTCATCCCCCAAGGCCCGCCCACTAACCCACCCCTTTCCGTGTGCAGTTCTGAGCATCGGCGAAGGTGGCTTCTGGGAAGGCAGCGCCCGTGGCCACATCGGATGGTTCCCCGCAGAGTGTGTGGAGGAGGTCCACTGCAAGCCCCGGGAGAGCCAGGCAGGTAAGCGACCCCGCCCTCGTGGCCCACCTCTCCCGGGCCTGGGCTCGGCGTCGTTGGCGATGTCCAGTGCGCGGCAGGTACTCACAGGAGGACATCTCTGATCCTCTGAGCGGCAGACGCCATCCTGCCGGCTTTTGTTCGAACCAGAAACCGACGCGGCGGGGAGGCGCAGCCTGGAAGCTTGTAGTTGAAACGCCGCTCAGTGCACTTGCCAGAAAGCTTGGACCACGCGTTCGAGCCGTTGGAAAAAGGCTTCGGGGGTTGATTGAATGCTTGAAACTATTCTATCGATCTCTCGCGCCAACTTTCATAACAGGCAGCTTTGCATTTCCCACCGGCTTCTGCCAGGCCCTCCCTGAGGACTTGAGGTTTGATGTCTTAATGAAAACTGCTCGAAGGAGATGGGTGCTCATGGAAGCAAGTCATTCCAGCCCCTCCCCAAACTCCCAGGTATAGCTGTGACACCCGTCCTGAATGTGGTTGCCAAAAGAATGAGTGGATTAAAATTTTAAGAGGACTCCACTTTTATAAAAGGGTGCTGAGAAAAAATGGATAAGCTGGAGCCACGCAGAGCAGCGGTTTCTTGTAAGAGCCTGGTCAACACGCGCCCTGCCCACTTCTGGTAGAATCCCAGTCTTGGGACGCACGTGGCAGGAGCAGCCACGTTTGCTTTGCAGCCAGGAGCTTTGCTGCGTCCGTGGAAGTCTGGTGGCCCTGACCCATTCGAGGTTCCCAGTCCAGCTCTAGCTGGGCCAGCCTGACCGGGAAATTAGCTGTCCTGAGCAGGCNCGTGGCAGGAGCAGCCACGTTTGCTTTGCAGCCAGGAGCTTTGCTGCGTCCGTGGAAGTCTGGTGGCCCTGACCCATTCGAGGTTCCCAGTCCAGCTCTAGCTGGGCCAGCCTGACCGGGAAATTAGCTGTCCTGAGCAGGCGAGCCCGGAAAAGCGGGATGTGTCTCTGGTCTGTGGACATGGAGGGCGCCCAGCTGGTTCCCTTTCTGAGAATGGGATTCTGTGAGCGTGTCAGTCTGTGCTAAGCTTCCCACAGTCCTGCTCAGGTTAAACCCAGATGGGGACGGTCACCTTGCTGTCTTGTAGGGGTGTCGAGGCAAGAGCTGTCACTCACTCAACCCTGGTTATGCTGGGCCAGGTGGACCGGCGGTCAGCAGGCAGATGGGAGCATGTGTTCGTGGGTTTGGCGATGATACTCTGAGCCCCTGGTACAGGCTGGACTTCCTGACCCTCCAGTGCCCAGCACCCGCGGGCCCACGCCTGTGCCCTCCTGTGAGCGGCTGCCCAGCCTCTCCGGTCTGGGAAGGGCAAGGCCGCGGCCCGTGAGCTTGACCTGCCTTTCCAGGTTGCTGGACACCTCGCCCCTGCCCTCCTGACTGGGAGGAAACCCAGCCCTCCCTCTCTCCCCCAGTTAACAGCTTCAGCGCCACTGCTTTCCTGCCCCCACGCTTCCACCGGAAGACTCAGGCATGTTGGTGCCCGGTGTTGCTGGCAATTTCACGCCTGGACGGACGAGCCCAGAGTGACCCCATGTGGGGGTCATTCGGGCCTTCCTGCTCCCTGCGTCCTCCAGAAAACACCAGCCTCCTGGAGGGAGGGAGGGTTGTTGTTCAGTCGCTCAGTCGTCTCCAGCTGTTTGTGACCCAATGGACAGCGGCATGCCAGGCCCCCCTGTCCTTCACTATCTCCTGGAGATTGCTCAAATTTCTGTTCATAGAGTCAGTGATGCCATTCAACCATCTCATCCTCTGTTGCCCCCTTCTCCTCCTGCCCTCAGTCTTTCCCNGTCTCCAGCTGTTTGTGACCCAATGGACAGCGGCATGCCAGGCCCCCCTGTCCTTCACTATCTCCTGGAGATTGCTCAAATTTCTGTTCATAGAGTCAGTGATGCCATTCAACCATCTCATCCTCTGTTGCCCCCTTCTCCTCCTGCCCTCAGTCTTTCCCAGCATCAAGGTTTTTTCCAGTGAGTCAGCTCTTTGCATCAGGTGGCCAAAGTCCTAGAGCTCCAGCTTCAGCATCAGTCCTTCCAATCCGTGCTATATGTGGATAACCACGATGGTGTGTGATCCACACTATGGTTAAGGATCTTAGGAGCTGGACATTTGTCCCATGAACGTGGTGGCTTCAAACACATGTGTGATAGCCTGTGGTTCAGGAGGTCAGGAGTGCGGTGGAGGGGAGGGTGGTGTCGTGGTGGTGTCAGCTGGGCTGTGTTGCTTTGTGAGACCTCTCGGGGACGGTCCATTTTCTTGCCTTTTCCAGGTTCTGGAGGCCACCGCATCCCCTGACCGGTGGTCCCGCCTCCGTCCTCAACCCCCCCAGCTGAGGGCCAGGCCTCAGGCTGTTCGCCTCTGGCCCTTGCTTTGCCTCCCTTCCTCCACTTTTCAGGACTCAGAGGAGCCTGGTGGGCTGCCGTCCACGGGGTTGCAGAGAGTCAGACGTGACTGAGCGACTGTCAGTTTTCACTTCACTTTGGGTCGGGGAGCCCAGAGTGGCTCCTGTTGGGTTCTCTTTGCCTTAGGCTTTCTGAGATTGCGACTTAGCACCATCTTTTATAAAGGTGATGACTTCCATGCGGTAAAAATGGCCACGTAGCAGCAGAGTTCAGTGCGTTTGGACACACGTGTGCACCTGTGTCTCCAACTGCAATCAAGAAAACACGTCCATCGCCCCAAATCGGTCTCTCTGGGTGCTTTCCCGTCACCTACGTGCCAACCAGAGGCAACCCTGGTTCTGATTCTTTCGCCGAGCCAAACTCGGGTCCACTCACCCAACATGCAGTACAGGCAACCTACTGACACCGAGATGTGGTGAGGGAAAACGCAGCATTTACTGCAGGCGTCACAAAGCAAGGAGAACGGGCAGCTCAAGTTCAAAAGCCCCACGTGTGAGGGAGAGGGCCGTGGGGGGGCGTGGCCAGCCCGTGTGCAGCTCTCTGATTGGTTGGTAGTGAGGGAATAGCATGATGTTTCTGGAATCTCAACCATCAACTTTACGGCTTCATTCACTCCAGGGTCTGTGTGCTTGTAGGCAGCATGCAGTTGACTTCTNGTTCAAAAGCCCCACGTGTGAGGGAGAGGGCCGTGGGGGGGCGTGGCCAGCCCGTGTGCAGCTCTCTGATTGGTTAGTAGTGAGGGAATAGCATGATGTTTCTGGAATCTCAACCATCAACTTTACGGCTTCATTCACTCCAGGGTCTGTGTGCTTGTAGGCAGCATGCAGTTGACTTCTTCTGCCTGGTGGGGGTTTTAGTTTCTGCAAAACAGCTCAAGAATGTGGCTCAGAATATCATCTATAGCCCCTGAGGAGGAACTGAAGGTCCTTGACTTTGTTTTACGGCAAAACTATTATTATTCTGTCTGGCTTGACTGTTTCCCTTCAGTTTTGTGTTTATCTGATTAAATTTGCTCTTTGGAACTTGGGGAAGGCCTAGGAAGCTGAAGCTTTTCTACAAACAAGAGGCAAGTTACATGGAGGTGGGGGGGTCTGTCTCCAGAAGTCCCCACGGGGTTCTCAGTTTTAGCTTGCCTCCAGAGATCAGTGTAGCCTGCGGTTGTTTCAGAGCTGGAACTTAGAGCGCGCGCTCCTGAGCCCGGCGTGTTTCACGCTGCTGGAGGCCATTGCAGGGGTGTAGGTCAGGGCTCTGTAAATGTTGGTGGTGGTGAGTGTTCCGTTGAATATTTATGCCCCAGGATGTTTATGCATGCTCCTGGGAATGGACTTTTGAGTTGCTTCTCAATCTGGGCTCATGAAGGTGCAACACACATTTTTGTATAGATCTTTCTCCAGATGTCTTTTCCTTTCTCTTGGGGAAGCACCTAGGGCCACAGATAGGAGTGTGTTTGATTTTATAAGAGACTGCCAAACAGTTGTCCAAACTACTGTGCCGTCTACCAGCCAGCCGTGTGTGAGCGTCCCAGGGGCTCCACTCCTCAGCAACACTTGGTAATATCAGTCTAATTGCAGCCATTCAGATGCGTGTGGAGAATATCTTACTGTAGGTATAAGTTGCATTGTTCTGATGACTAATGTTATTAAACACCACACAGGTCCATATAGTCAAAGCTATGATTCTTCCAGTAGTTACGTATGGATGTGAGAGTTGGACCGTAAAGAAGGCTGAGCAACGAAAAGCTGATGCTTTCAAATTGTGGTGTTGGAGGAGACTCTCGAGCATCCCTTGGACTGCCAGGAAACCAAACCAGTCAATCCTGAAGGAAATTAGCCCTAAATATTCACTGGAAGGACTGATGCTGAAGCTCCAATACTTTGGTCATCTGTTGAAAAGAGCCAACTTGTTGGAAAAGACCCTGATGCTGGGAAAGAGTGAAGGCAAAAGGAGGAAGGGGTCGGCAGAGGATGAGATGGTTAGATAGCGTCACCGGGTCAGTGGACATGAATTTGAGCAAACTCTCGGGGGTAGTGGAGGACAGAAGAGGCTGCAGGAATGGTGTGCTGCCGTCCACCGGGTCACAGAGTCAGACACGACTTAGTCACTGAGCAACACGTGCTTGCTTACCTTACTTATAGCTTCTCTTGCAAAGGATCAGTTCAAGCGTTCTGTCCGTTTTTAACTGGGCTCCTTATCTTGCCATCACCAGCTTGGAGAAGTCCTCTACAGATTCCAGCATCAATCCTTGATCAGGAATCTGTTGCAAAGACTTTTCCCTGTCTGTGACAGCGTTTTCATTTTCCGTGTCTGTTAACAAGCGGAAAGTTCTTTAAAATTTTAAATGAAGTCCAATTTCTCCATTCTTTGCTTTCACAATTAGCACTTTTTATAGCGCCTGTTTTTTAATGTTGAAAATTATGTTGAGTATACATAGAATCCAGAAGATGGGAGAAGATATTTTTTAAATGTTTCCATGCAGCAAGCTGCTTCTGCACAGAGTTGGCTGGCTTGAGCCCTGAGAAGCTTTCTCCTTGGTGTAGGACCACTTTTATATTGGTCTTTGCTGGTGGTTCAGTGGTAAAGAGCCAGCCTGCCAACGCAGGAGATGCGGGTTGGGAAGATCCCCTGGAGGAGGAAATAGCAAACTGCGCCAGTACTCTTGCCTGGGAAATCCCATGGACAGAGGAGCCTGGTGGGCTACAGTCCCTGGGGCCACAGAGTCAGACATGCGTGAGCGACTAAACAGCAGCACTTTTGTATATTGTAAAGCGAACATGTTCCTACACATCTCACCCACATGCGCTAAGCAACAGGCGGATGTTTCGGGGAAGGAACAGCGCGATGGGGAACCCTCCTTAAGGCGCTTTTTGCCTGTGGGCAGGACCAACTGATTTCTCGTTGCCTAATGACAGAGACCGGAAGCCAAGGGCAGACTGAAACGGTGGCCTTGGGTCCTTGGGTGCTTTGTTGATATTTAATATAAGCTCCCCTCGGTTCCATGAAGAGTTTGGTGGTTTATTTCTCTAACTAGTGACGCACGTGCTCATCTTGACCTTGCTTCTGATGTCTTAGGACCGTGTGTGTCTCCAGCAGGCTTTTCTCCGTGGTATCTTGTCTGGGCGGGGGCTGATCCTTTCAGACTTGTAACGCTTTGTGCTCCGGCGTAGCCCTGCATTCGGGCAGCCCCCCAGGGGGTGCCTAGCGTGAGATCCCGACTAATCCCCGTGTGCGTCCACCTGGAGTGATGGGGCCTCGGGGGGAGCCCTGGCTCCTTCTCAGTCCCCCGGCTCGCGGCTGGCTCCTCCCTCAGGGGAGCTCGGTGGCTCTGCGTGGGTTTCTCCACCCGGGAAGGACATGAAGGCTCCAGGTGATGCGTGTGCAGCATCGGAGGGGGAGCAGGGTTGTAGGAGGTCTTGCGGAGAGACGGAGGTGTGTCCCGATTTATACAGACGCACCTGTTTGCGTGCATCAGCCCAGAGAGTTGACAACAAGGTGCTTGGGTAGTGATGTTACCGTGCAGTGTGTGTGGAGGACGGCGATTTAGAGGACATGGACAGTTAACTAGGTACATGCCCGGCCCCCACACCCATCACACATTTGTTCTACAGAGTCGGTGCCCCAGTAGCCACGATGGTGTGCCAACCCCTTCGATGCTCTGAGGGCACGTGGTTCTCTGGACGGCGGGAGTGGATCCCTATCGTGATGGCTCCCCCCAGCTCCCCCCAGCCCCTGTGGGTCTTGGTCCAGCCGCCCCTGCCCCCTGCATTCCAGAGGTGGCCAAGCTGACCGCAGGAGGACTGGCCAGCTCTGGGATCCATGAGGCGCCTCCTTCGCCAGAGCCGTGAAGAGGCGCAAAGAGCCGGTAGGAAAGCACCGATTCTGTGTTGCTCGCCTCAGCACTGACGGGCTGCTCGTCATCCCAGCTCTGTTTCTGCTCGGCACGTACCCTGGTCTCACGGCCCTGCCCCACTGCTGCGGACGCCTCAGAGCGCCCTCACCCTTAGGGGGTCGCTCGGGGTGTGGTGCAGACCCGTGCCCCGGCTTCTTTTCCAGGACGGCAGGAGGCCCAGCCCACTGGGGGCTCCTCTGCTGACAGCAAGACCCCTGCCTTTGAGCCCCCACCCGGAAGCTGGGCGATCGCTGAGGCAGACAGGGTGTTTGAGCGTTCGTTTCCTTGCTCCCAGTAAACGGAAGTCCAGCTCATCTCTGGTTTCAGCTGCTGTGACCTGGTGGGAATAACGCCAAGGCCCCGGCTGGTCACTGTCAGCGCAGTTGCCCCATGTGCCCCAGACCCACGTGATCCTGCCTGCAGAAGGCGTGAGACAGAGCCCCTAGAACCCCCAAACCCCTGCGGCTGTTCTGGACCCCCAGTGCCCTCCAGAGACCTCCCTGTACCCCACCACAGGCCCCAGGCCTGCCCTGGGCTCACCCCAAACTTTCAGTTGCCGTCTTCCAGCCTCCTCGAGTTTGAGGGTGGGATGGTGAGTGGACGTGGGGCCTAGCACCCCCCGGCCCCGGTCCCCCCCGGAGTCTGTCTTGGCACAGAAGCCCCCTCGTGCAGCAGCATGCCCTGAGGTCCTCCCTGCCACCCCATCAGGCCCACAGCCTGGGGCCACCCTGGGATCTGGGCTGAGCCAGTTGGACGTGACCTGGACTGACCCGGGCGGAAACCTTCTGCGTGCCGGCGGTTTCCTCCTCCAGGCGGCTCCCCTCTCAACCTGGTCCTCGGCGCCCGGGCTCAGTCCTCCGCGGTCCTGGTCCAGCAGAGAGGTCTCAACAGGAGATGGAGTCTCCCGACCTCCTTGGCAACACCCCGGGCCTGACCCTGGCGAGGCTGACCTGGTCATCCTAGTCCCCTACCCGGGGTCAGCCACTGAGGCTGGGGTGGGCGAGTGTGACCGCGCGCCAGGCCTGGGCAGGGCTGGGGGAAGGGGGCCGTGCCCGGGCCAGTTGTGTGCTCCGCCAGCCCAGCGCTCCACGTGCTCAGCCGCAGCCCCCCTTTCAGCTGAGCGGCCAGAGCCTCCGGGCTCTCTGAGCAGGAGAGGAGGCCAGGCCGAGGCCACCTTCCCCCGGGAGGCGAGGCGGGAGCGGCCCTGGGTGTGGTCACGGGGGCAGGGCCCCGCGCCGTCCCGCCTAAACAGACGTCCCGTTAGTCACGGAGCGTGCGAACCGTCTGCAACACGCCACAGCGGGCATGGTCGGCTCCAAAATAGAATGGTTTGTTATCTTTAGAACATTTAAAAATATAGGCAAATGACTCTATTAGCCCGACTGTAATCCAGAATATTAATAAGCGACGAGAGGGCCGGCTCCCGGTTACTAGCGGCTCCCTGATGGAGAATGAAGCAAACGCGGGGACTCATTGTCCTGGCTGCTAACGAGCGTGTTTTTGTTAAACAGCCGTGGCAGAAGCGCACAGCCTCCCCCACCCCACACCGCCTCTTTCTTTTACGCCATTTTATTAAGATACACTTGGAGCCTCGCCGCTTGGGTGTGCGCCTTGACTCCAGGCAGCTGCTCTGTGTTTTAAATACCAGTTTCCACGCTCGGGCTCGCCCCCAAAATAGAGCTCTGCCCGGTCTGCCTGCTTCCATCAGGAGGATTCAGTCCTCGGGGTCACCCTGGGGCCCAGGCCCTCTCCCCGCCCCTTGGTTACCGTGGCAACCTGCTGACGCGGGTAGCAGCCCTGCCCTCCTCCACGGCCCCTCCTGGCGCCACAGGACGCGGTGTCTCCAGCTCTGTCCGCAGTACCCGCGGCTTCCTTGCACGGTGGTGGTCCCTACAGGCCAGGCTTCTGGGGTTGGGGGGGCAGAGGTCGCACCCGGGGTGGGCGACAACTCTTGCTCCCACCCTGGGCCTCCTGTGTGGACGGCAGTGGGCAGAGAAGGGCTGCTGTGACAAAGTGCCACAGACCAAGGGGGCTTCCACAGCAGCTGCTTACCTTCCTGAGCTCTGGAGGCGGGATTCCGAGGGCCAGGCGCGGGCAGGCCGGCTTCCCCCCGAGGCTCCCCTCCTCGGCGAGCCGGTGGCCGTCTTCTGCCCGTGCCCTCCCGCGGCCTTCATGCCGGCACATCCCTGGTGTCGCCCCACTTCTCACAAGGACACCGATTCTGTTGGCTGAGGGTCCACAGTTACGACCGCATTTAACTCTAATTATCTCCTTAAAGACCCTGTTTCCACATGCACTCATGCTAAGGGTTAGGGCTTCCACCTGTGAGGCTGGGGACGGCCTGGGGACGCCGCCAGGATGGTGGTGGAGACAGGTATTCATGAGCTGTGCTCTGCTCCACATGGGACTCTCTACAGACCCCTTCCCCGCTCCCCTTCTTGCTGTACGGACCCGTCCCCGTGGGACCGTTCCATTATCTGAGTTTTAAGGACAGCAGCTGCGCTGGCTTGTCTCGAGACTGTTACCTGCCCAGGTTGCAAGCTGACCCACCAGCATTGGGAAATCTCTCAGGGCCAGGCCCAGGCCCAGGGCCGTCCTCTGCTCTGGGGCAGATATAATCTGTGTACTTGGTGCCAGCCAAGGGGATGGAAGGAGCGGGCCTGTGAGTTAGTTTGTAAATATGATTTGTAAGGTGAGTTGACCGAGGTGTATTACCCTTCCATGAGGGCAAAGAACCAGGAGGATACAAGTAGTTCACAGTGGCATTCCCCATACAGGACGTGGGGTCTGAAACGGACCAAGTGCTGAGAAAGTACTTCTGGGATGGATGAGTAGATGAGGGAGGGGCAGTAAATGGACAGGTGGGGGAAAGCTTGAGCGGATGGATGGATGGGTGAACGGACATGTGGGTGGAGGTTTGGGTGGATGTGTGGATGGATGGATGGGTGGGTAGGTGGATGGGTAGATGAAAGGATGGATTGATAGATGAACAGATGGACGGGTGGATGTGTGGAGAGATTGATGGATGTGTGGATGTATGAATGGATTGGTGGATGGGTGGATGTGTGGAGAGATTGGATGGGTGGATGGACACGTGGGTGAAGCTTTGGGTGGATGGGTGAATGGATGGGTGGGTGGGTGGATGGATGGATACGTGGGTAGGTGGGTGGATGAATGGATGGATTGGTGGATGAACAGATGGATGGGTGGATGTGTGGAGAGATTGGATGGATGGATTGATGGGTGGGTGGATGGATGGAGAGATGGATGGGTGGGTGGATGTGTGGATGGATTGATGGGTGGATGGGAGGATGGTAGACTTTGCGTGAGGATGGTATCGCTCCATTCTCCCTCTCATACACAGCTCATCTCAGTTCCAGTGATGGAGCTTCTCTCACTTTAACCCTCTCCATCTCTACTGGATGAGATCTCTTTGAAACCGTCGAGTCTGTGGGCCACAGGGAAGGTGGTGGGCTACTCTGAGACCTAAGGAAGTACCAGCACTCCAGGCCACGGTGTCTTCGAGTCTGGCTTCTGGAGATTGTTCAGGGAGCTGTCCCTTCAGCTGACCCAGAGTCAGTGATCTCTGTCTCTGCCTGCCCTGCCTCACCCCAAATACAGGGAGTTGGACCTCCCTCCCCCTGCAGAGCTGGCAGAATGGCACTGGGGCTTGGGCACCCTGTTTAGGTAACTGGCTGTCCCATCCTCATCATCCATGAGTGATGGCCTCTTAAGTGCCCCAGAAGATGGTGTTGTCATGCCCTGCAAGAGGTGGGATGTTCCCAGGATGTGCAGGCAGACCCTGACCCACCGTCTGACATTCTAGAGAGGACAGACCTGCAGTCTCTCCCTCGGTACCCAGTCTAGGGATGCTTAGCCNGTGCCCCAGAAGATGGTGTTGTCATGCCCTGCAAGAGGTGGGATGTTCCCAGGATGTGCAGGCAGACCCTGACCCACCGTCTGACATTCTAGAGAGGACAGACCTGCAGTCTCTCCCTCGGTACCCAGTCTAGGGATGCTTAGCCAGGCTGGGAGCCCCCTTCTAGCTGGGGCACAGACAGGAGCCAAGGGCCGCCCCGCTGAGTGAGCCGTGGCTCATTTTGGAGAACGAAAGCCATCAGATGGTGCTCTGTTATTGAGTTAAGATGTTGTTTTTGGCTCTGCTGAAATAGACGATAGGAAACAGATCCGGGTATAATGAATAAACATTGGCTTATGGGGGCTGCATGCTGGGAAAGATGAAATCTCACATTGGCAGATTACATGGAAGACATGCATATGTAAGGAGACATGGAAGGGCCAGCTCCTGCTCCCACAAATCGTGGCGCCAAGGAAAGCATCTGGGAGGACGCGCTGTGTGTCTCCTGTGCCTAACCAGGCGGGGTCTGGGGGTGTGGGGGAGCCAGGAGGAGGAGGAGCCCGGCGTCCCCGGGGACCCGGCCCCGGGCAACCAAGGAGACAGGGCGGGAAGCGGCTGCTTGGGAATCACTCACAGACATAAACCAACAGTCACCCTCATCGTCAGCAAATGCAGCTTCCAGAAGCTTCCAAGTGGTTCATCAAGGAACTTCCCTGACGGGTCCAGTGGTTAGGACCCATGCTTCTACTGCAGTGGACACGGGTTCGGTCCCTGGTCAGGGAAGTAGGATCCCACATGCCGTATGGTACAGCAAAAAAAAAAAAAGTGGTTAATCAAGTCAGGTTATAAGATTAGTGCTGGACGGCCAACTCTTTCCTGTCTCGGCTTACTTCCCACTACGAGCTAGAGGGCTTCAGATGTGGCACCGTGCTTTCTGTCTCCTTAAATTGCAATGAACTTCTCAAACCATAAGATTTACGCGTTTCAAGCATAGAATTCAGTGGGTTTAGTCTATTCACAAAGTGTGCAGACCTCACCACTAATTCCAGAACGTTTGATCATGGCAAAAAGAATCTTGTTCCACTAACAAGCATTCCCCATCCCCCACTTCCCTCGGCCTCCGGGGACCATTCCTCTCTCTGTCTCCATGGGTTTACCCATCCTGGACATTGCCTACAAGTGAAAGACGCCTGTATGTGGTCCTTGGTGGCCGGCTTGCTTTCGCATAATGTTATCAGGGCTCATCTGTATTTCAGCCTGTCTCAATTTCATTTCTTGTTCAGGTTGAGTAATACTCCCTTGTGAATATAGACATCATTTTGTTGATCCGTCCATCAGTTGGTGGACATTTCGGTTTCTGTGTCTTGGCTTTAGCAAGTGCTGCGGTTCATGGGGTCGCAAAGAGTCGGACACGACTGAGCGACTGAACTGAACTGAGCTGAACTGCTATGAATGGGCTTCCCAGGTGGTTCAGTGGTAAAGAACTCGCCTGTCAACGCAGGAGACGCGTCAGAGATGCTGGTTCGACCCCTGGGCCAGGAAGATCCCCTGGAGGAGGGCACAGCGTCCCACTCCAGTGTTCTTGCCTGGAGAATCCCATGGACAGAGGAGCCTGGCGGGCTGCGGTCCATGCGGTCACAGAGTCGGACCCGGCTGAAGTGACTTAGCACGCACACTCTGCCAGGAATGTTCGTGCACAGGTTTTTATTTGAATACTTGTTTTCAGTTCTTTGGGACCCACTTAGGAGTGGGGTTGCTGGGTCACGTGGTAGCTCTGTTTCACCTTTTGAGGAACCGCCAGACCGTCTTCCATTTTCCATTCCCTCAAGTGGGATATGCAGAGAAGGCAATGGCACCCCACTCCAGTACTCTTGCCTGGAAAATCCTATGGACAAAGGAGCCTGGTAGGCTGCAGTCCATGGGGTCGCTAAGAGTCGGATACGACTGAGCGACTTCCCTTTCACTTTTCACTTTCATGCATTGGAGAAGAAAATGGCA
>SJYS01023115.1:1329473-1345611 GCA_006410695.1 Philantomba maxwellii | reverse complement strand
CTGGAGAATCCCAGAGACAGGGGAGCCTGGTGGGCTGCCGTCTATGGGGTCTCACAGAGTCGGACACGACTGAAGTGACTTAGCAGTAGCAAGTGGGATATGAGAGTTCTGATTTCTGCACATCCTTGCCAACGCCCATTTTCCGTTTTTTTGGATAATCGCCATCCTAGTGAGTGTGAGGTGGTATCTCACTGTGGTTTCCACTTGCATTTCCATGAAGACCAGAGACGTTGAACATCTTTTTACGTGCTTACTGGCCATTTGCGTGTAATCATTAGAGGGGTGTTCACTGTTGAAATTAACATGTTTCTCATCCTCGTCGTCTTTCCTGATAGCTCCGTTGGTAAAGAATCCATCTGCAATTCAGGAGACCCCGCTCTGATCCCTGCACTAGGAAGACCCCCTGGAGAAGGGAACGGCTAGCCACTCCAGTATTCTGGCCTGGAGAATTCCATGGATGGGGTCGCAAAGAGTCGGACACGACTGAGCGACTTTCACTTCACTTCACTTCACTTCACTTCCTACACATCATGTTTGGGCCTGCAGTGAATTTGGGAAACACAGAAAGGTATAAAAAAGAAAATAAAACGCACTCATAATCCTACCCCTACACTGATAATCACCAGTCAATCTTTCTTTGAGTATAAAGCCTAGTACACAAAATTGAATGCATCTTTTAAAATTCCGGATCTCACCTTTGCTCTTTCCCAAGTGGCAAAGGACATGGTGTCATGGACTGAAAGTTGTCTTCAGAAGCACTGTTTCCAGAGGCTCTGGGGCTGTCCTGGAGGAACCACGGTACACAGTTTGCATCACTGATGTCACCGATGTGACGTTGACATGACATCGGGCACCCAGCTGCCCGCNCCAAGTGGCAAAGGACATGGTGTCATGGACTGAAAGTTGTCTTCAGAAGCACTGTTTCCAGAGGCTCTGGGGCTGTCCTGGAGGAACCACGGTACACAGTTTGCATCACTGATGTCACCGATGTGACGTTGACATGACATCGGGCACCCAGCTGCCCGCTTTGCCATTGCAGGGAGCACGTCAGCGAGCAGCCTCTCAAGTGAGAGCTTCCGTGTGCATCTGCTTGAGTGGGCTCGCCCAGGCACTCCCCGCAGCACGAGGCCACCTCCTTTCCGTCTTCAGCCCTAGAACGGCGCTGACGTCTGGGACAGACTTCTGGCTGCCTCCCATCTGTCTCCTCCAGGGAGTCCCCGAGTTTCCTCCCTGGGTGCAGCTCTCAGCAGCTCCTGAGAGACAGGAGCTGCCCCCAGCCCTCGGGGCAGGGGGCTTGGGGACCTGCAGCACGCCTCCCCTCAGCCCAGCAGGGGGTGTCTTCATGGGCAGGCCACGCCCACTGGTGCACGAGCAACGTGCTTCTCTTATGCCCTCAAGTCGCCGTCCTGAAATTCTCAGTCATTTTTGCACCAGCCCTATTTGCATTCCGCACTGGGTCCCGAAACGTTCATAGCGTCTCTGCTGAGCTGGAGGTGCCACCCCTGCCTCCACGTTATGCTTGAGGACACGCATCCCGAGCTCACATTCAGAGGTCTCCACCCTCCAGAGCGTTACCAGCTTTAAACAAACATCCTTTGTTTTGAAAACTCACAGGGTTTCCTAATTCCTGATGCCACAGGCCGAGTGGCTTGGGAGTATTTCCTGTAGCTCAGCTGAAGCTTCGATTTGGGATTTGGCATTATTTATGCAACTGCCGAAGCCCGAGGATGGGGCTCTAACCTCTGGCGGTGGCCGAGCTCACCACACTGGGCCAGGCTCGCCACCTGCTAGGATGGGCGCGGGCTGGTGTCCTCTCCCGCCCAGGCGGCCGAAGCCCGTGGTGCGTCCGCCCCGGCTCCAGTGCGCCCCTGCGGCGGGAGCCCCTGCCTCTAGGTTGTTTCATTAGAGATCCGTGCTGTGCAATCACTGCCCAATGCAGCTGGATCCCCCAGGAGCGTGGTCCAAGCCAGCACAGCTGTTAACCGCGGCGAATGCGCCCAGCAGCCGCTGCTTGTTTAGCCAGGATGCAAATGTGCCCTTCGCCTGAATCCGGGAGTTTCTCCGTGTGCTCTCCCTAGGTGCACAGAGGGGGCTCCCCTGGGCTTCTCCGTGGAGCCCCGTTCCCCAGGTGGGTGCCCAGGGAACCAGCTGCATCTTCAGGATGGCCAGCGGGGAGCGTGACCCAGAGCATCCGAGACGCCACGTCTCTGACACCCATCCCCATCCCTCCCTGCCTATCTTTCAGGACCGGCGGAGGGTCCCCGAGCCTGTTAGCTCCCAGAGCGCTGTGTGGGGAGAAGGACCGAGCTCAGAGCAGGGAGGAGACGGGGAATGGGGTGTGGCAGGTGGAGGGGGCAGTGGCTTGCCCGTGGTTACAGCTCCTCAGAGCGCCGGTTCTTTCTCAGTCTCCTCCTCGGGATGCAAGGGGCCGCAGCCCACCTGAGGGGCTATTTTACAGAGAAGGACCCTAGCGGTTAAGTCACTCTCTGGCGGTCATGCTGGGACCCGGGCTTCTCTGGCCTTCTCACACACGGTGACATCAGTCCAGATGGGTCTCTCAGGGCCATTGGGGGCGGGGGAGTTGTCAGATCATTTAGCCGGACCGCTCCCCTCGACAGTGCCTGACCGTGACCTTTTTGGGCTCCGAAAGTTCCCTCCCGAGCAGGTCAGCAGACAAGTAAGGGGAACGAGGCGGTAGCGGTGTTAGCCGTTACTCCCCGTTACTGACTCGTCTTCCGTGGTTGTGTTATTGGAGGCGGAATTGGGCTGCCAGTTCCATTTCCGGGAAGGACTCCCAGGGAAAGAGCAGCAGAGACGGCCAGGCTCCGATCCTACACACCGGGTACCGGGCTAGAACTTTTTCACCCCGTAGACCGGAGCTTCATCTGACCCGATCTCCCCCGGCCCGCTGTCCAGCAGAGATGGGGGCCCAGGCCACGCCACCCCGCTGCTGTGACTTGCCCCCCAGAGGTCACACCATCACCGCCGTCCCTTCCACGGCCCCCGTCGGGGTGGGAGCTGGGGGCAGCCTCGTGTCTCCAGCCTCCCGGGTCTACAGGAACCCGTGGGTGTTGGAGCCTCTCCACGGGCCCAGAGCAGAGCCTTGGGGGTGGGGGGTTACGGACCTTCACTGAGGGTCAGATGAGGGCTGCCTGCACACGTGCGCACACACACGTCTGCACTCGCACGCCTGAACAGTGCAGCGTACACGAGCACGTGTGCTTACGTGTGTGTGCACACGTGCGGTTCTGTGGCTCTTCCGGAGACTCGAGGAGCCTCCCCCCTGCCCGGGCCCCGACTGCACCGTCTGCCCCTTGGACACCTGCCCAGGTAGCCGCGTCGCTCCCGCGTGGCTTCGGGGCGGGGCTGTCCTTGCGCCTGGGCCCGGGGACGGAACCCTAGCGACAGTCTGACCCAGTTCCTATTTCTGAAGCGCCCGGCTTCACTCGTAGATGCTCCTAGAAGGAGTCTCACTGCCAGGGTGACCGTATCATTTATCATCCAAACGGGGACACTTCTGGGAGCAAAGCAGGGCAGCTGGCACCACTCGCCAGCTGCCGGGTGCCCAGGGCCGCCCTACTTACGGCAGGAGCAGAGGCGTGGCGGGTCCGGGTGGGCGGAAACTGGAGCCAGAGCCACTGGGCTGCTCACACACCCGCTCCCGCGTTCACTCACTCATTCATGCACCCGGCCACCCTCGCACTGGCCACCTGGGGTCCCATGGAGGAGAGCCCGCCCCTGAATTCCAGGAGGGGAAGGAGAGATGTTTATCAGGGTGAACAAACCCCACGGGGAGCCCCAGAGGCTAATAGCGTGACACCCAGCACTGCAGGCGCTCAGCACGACGCCCCCCACCCTGACGCTGGCGACCCGCCTGCCGACGCTGGTGGGGACTTGGCACCAATGGGACAGGTCCGGGCTTTGGGGCGTCGCTCGGGGGGGTGGGCCCAGGTGTGTACCTCTGGATTTGTGTCCGATGACCCTTTGTGCCTGAGGGTGACACTGATGACCCGCCTACCCCCAGGGTCCATCTGGAGGGGCACCCCACAGGGGCACACTGGCTTGGGTGTCCATGTCTCTGCACTGGGGACCCTGGCTCGGCCCAGGGGCCTGGGGATGCCACCTGCCTTCTCTCTGTACTCAGTCCCTTCGCCTGCAGAAGGTCCTGTGTCCAACCCGCCCTGGGCCTGCAGAGAACTCAGATCACGCCCGTAAAGGTACCCAGCAACTGCTCGTGGCTCAGGGGCCCCGGTCCACTGTTGCCCGACGGTCAGGGTCCAAGCCCCGAGTTGCCTCCCAGGTCCGGGGTGACCTGCTGTGCAGCGTGGCCGGGCCNTCAGTCCCTTCGCCTGCAGAAGGTCCTGTGTCCAACCCGCCCTGGGCCTGCAGAGAACTCAGATCACGCCCATAAAGGTACCCGGCAACTGCTCGTGGCTCAGGGGCCCCGGTCCACTGTTGCCCGACGGTCAGGGTCCAAGCCCCGAGTTGCCTCCCAGGTCCGGGGTGACCTGCTGTGCAGCGTGGCCGGGCCACATACTGTGCACGCCAGGGTGGGCCAGCCGGAACCCCCTAGGGCAGGTTGCACCGCAGGCGGGAAGGACGCTGGAGCTTCCTCCCCGAGACGCACACAGCCAGCCTGGGGCCTGTGTCACGGCTCTGCTCCTCTGTGTGCCCTTCCTCCGGGCAGTCTCCTCATCTCTATCATGGGGCTGCTGCCCCTGGAAGCTCTCTAGCCTCACCCTGTCGTGGAAACAAGCGCAGTGCGTTTGGCAGTCTGCCGTTTGCGGTCCGTGAGCTCTGTGTGCAGGGCCAGGCCCAGGCTCGGTGAATCCAGGGTGGGGGGTCAGAGAGGGCCAGGGGATGGAGGGAAGGCCCCCCAGGGGAACACACGCTGCCTCTGCAGTGCCCCTTCCCCATCCCAGAATGCCGCCCCACCCACCTCGCCCCCGTCCTTTGCTTATTGACCCATCAGGAGTGCAGTGTGGTGCCCGCTGGCTCCGCAGGGGCCGGGGGCCTCTCTCCTGCAGAGACCGGCCAGTCCACTGGAACAGGGTCTGCTCTGAGCCCCCCAGGGCGGTCTCCCTCGTGCTCACACCCCTGCCTTGCCCCACATGTGCTTGCCAGCTCCAGGGCCCTTCTGCCCAGCTCCCTGCTTCCCAGCCTCCGATCTTAGTGCAGACCCTGCATCAGGGCCCACGTGCTCTGCTCTTTGCAGGATAAAACTCCTTGGCTTGTTGGGGTCTGTCTCTTCATCCTCCGCCCCCCAAGTGACAGCAGGAACCTCGCCGCTTTGTCCCCAGTCCCGGGTCTCGTCCAGATCCCGCACTGGGTCACCATCAGCTCCATGAATGGACCCACCAGCAGGCTTGACCCTGCCCTTGGGGACAGGCGGGCAGGGAGCTCGCCGTACGCAACGAGGCCTAGGACGTGGGACTCTCTCCACTTGACAAGGGAGGAAAGAGGCTCTAGAAGCGCTGCAGCATTTGGAGAGACCCCCAGCTAGCAACTGGCCACCCCTGGGTCTGAACAGGCCTGGGCGTTGTGTCTCCCATCCCCAGTGCCCCCCCCCCACTCTGCCTCTCGGCCCACGGGGCTGAGCATCTATCAGGAGAGACCCAGATGCCCTGAGGCAGTGACCCGAGGAGTGGGTGCTCAGAGGCCCAGGCAGAATGTTCTGGAATCTTTTTTTTTTTTTTCTTTAAGATGTGTTTAAATTGAAGTGGAATTCACACAATGTAAAATGAACCAATTTAAACTGAACAGTTCAGTGGCGTTTAAAATACCCACCTACTTGTGCAGCCGTCACCGCGTCTGATTTTAGAACATTTTCGGGACTTCCCGGCCACTCCGTGGTTAAGACTCCGTGCTGGCACTGCAGAGGGCGTGGGTTCAGTCCCTGGTTGTCAGGGAACTGAGGTCCCGCATGCCATATACCACAGGCCAAAAACATCATTTTAGAACATTTTCATCACCTGCTAATCTACTTTCTGTCTCTGTAGATTTCCCTTTTCTGTACGTTTCACGGAAAAGGGATCACATGACGTGTGGGCCTCGAGTCTGACCTCTGGCGCTTAGCACGATGTCCTGAAGGTGCATCCGTGTTGTAGATCGTGGCATCGTTCCTTTTCAGGATGAAGAATTTAATAGCCCACCGTATGTGTGTGCCACACTTTGCCTACCCATGCATTCATCCATCAGTGGGCGCTTGGCTTGTCTCCACTCCTGCAGCTAGCGTGAACGCGCCTGAGTGTCTGGTTGGTTCCTGTTTTCAGTTCCTTGGGGTCACACCTGGGAGAGGAATCGCTGGGTCATACAATCACTCTTAGGAGCAGTGGCTCAGATGATGAAGAATCTGCCTGCAATACAGGAGACCCGGGTTCTATCTCTGGGTCTGAAAGATCCAGGGAAGATCCAGGAAGGTCCCCTAGAGAAGGCAATGGCAACCCACTCCAGTATTCTTGCCTGAAGAGTCCCACAGACCGAGGAGCCTGGTGGGCTTCAGTCTGAGGGGTTGCAAAAGAGCCGGATACAACTGAGCGACTGACGCTTTCACGATCACTCTATGCTTCATTTTTTTGAGGACCTGCCAGGCTTCTCCACACTCTGAAATCTTGACCCTGCAGAGAAAGATCAGATGGCGGGTGCTTCTCAGAGCGGGGGCAGGGGTGTGGGGTGGGCGGCTGTGGGGACGCTCCTCCTACCCCAGCCCAGCCTGGCACCAGCACGTGGGGCACAAAGCCCAGCCCCCGGGTGGACATCTTTGGTGGTGCTTCCCCAAGTCCGTGTCCCCGTCCCCCGACTGCTCACCGCTCAGGGCAGGGACCCTGCCTGCCGCCTCCTAGCGACAAGGGGAGGCGCCCAGGAGGCACTCCACACCGCCCGCCACGTTGGAGCTGGCCAAACGGACAGCCACCGGAAAGAGTTTGTTATTTGCTAACGAGTGTTAACCAGCCTGAAACAGATTTAGAATTCAGTGTGGTTAAAAATCATCAGTCTTATGCCGTTTAAAAATCGCTTGTCATTTTGTATGCCAAGAGCTCTTCTAGCAGCCTACTTTTCCAAAATGATCGCTGATTGGAACAAAAACATTGCCACTAAAATTAGAGTGACAAAATGGAGTTGTTATGAAACAAAAAGGAAATCGGCAGGTACATTTTAACAAGTGAGGAGCACCCCACACACACCTGTGGGAGCCCCACGGGCTTCGCTGCCCCATATGCTCCCAGAAGCCTTCATTTCCACGTGCGGGCTCTAAGCTTTGACTAAACCCTCCACGAGAACCCATCCGGGAGAGGGTGGTTGCTTAGGGGTGGAAACTTTCAGTGAGTTAAACCAGGGCCTGAAGATGAGGAAGGGAGGCCTGGCCGGAGAACTCTAACAGGATGCGTTTCAAATTAGCATCAAAATCCAGACATTCGTATCTTGAAAGAAGAGACCCTCCTCCCCACTACTGTCTCCGTCCGCCTCCACTGGAGCATCACCACGTGCTGCCCCACGTGACAGGGAAACACAGAGAACCACGGCCGCAGCGAGGCGGAGGTTTGTTTCTCTGTCGTTTTGGAGGAAAGAGAGGAAGGTGGCCCAGTGCTGGGGTAGGGGCTCCAGCCCATCACAGTGCACGTCACATCACATCTGGACAGCCTCCTCCACCATCTCTGCCACTCCAGGCTGACAGGGATCTGCTCCATCATCCTTAACAGGGCTTCCCCGGTGGTTCAGACAATAAGAATCTGCCTGCAATGCAGGAGACCCTGATTCGATCCTGAGTTGAGAAGATTCCCCTGGCGAAGGGAATGGCTACCCGCTTTCAGTATTCTTTCCTGGAGAATTATATGGACAGAGAGCATGGGATTGAGAGCCCCAGTCCATAGGGTCACAAAGAGTCAGACACGACTGACATCTTCACAGGCTGCCTCCTGGTTCAAAGCAGCTGCTTGGATTCCATCCATTGCATCCACATCCCAACAGAGGAAAGGAGAAGAAACAAACCATGGTCCCTCATTTTATGTAAAGTGTCCACTACTCTCCCAACTACCTGCCACAGCGTAAGCTCAAGGATGTTTGAGAGCTGTAGCCCTTATTCCAGACAACCTGAGGAAAAAGTGGAGAACAGATATTGGAGGAGACAGCTGGCCCCTTGGCCATAGTACGTCCTAAGATACAGCCTTCTTCCCTAGTGCACACCGCATCTGGACAACCCCACCCCACCTACGGCCACTTCCATCTCAGCCAGAGCAGCTCAGGGTGCAAGGCATAAAATGTCTTTTAGGTAAAGGTTTGGGATTCTGTCAGTAAGAAAAAGTATTTTATTTCCCACACAGGGAAGCGGAAGCTTGTGGCGTGGAAGGGGCCTGCCCAAGGCGTTAGCGCCTGCACTCTAGCCACCCTGGGGGCCCTGGCTCAGATTTCAAAGTCCCATCAGATTTCTCACCTTCTGAGATCCCGGACCTCATATCAGGTCAGAACCTGTGTCCCGAAGCAAGGAATATTACCCCTTGTATCTGTCAAGCCTCTCGGTTACAAATGATAAAAATCAAGCTCAACCTGGGTGGGGTCCAAAAAGAAATAGAATAACCTGAAAGGTCAGGAATAAGGGCTTCAGGCATGGCTGGATCCAGGTGCTTAGAGTGCCTCAGGCAGCTCGCTTTCCACCTCTTTTCTCTGGTGTCCTCAGTATGAATTCTGTTCTTTGGCAGCCTCTCCCCATACCTTGTGGAAGGGGCCACCAGCAGCACCAGGTTAAGGTTAAACTACTTTAGCAGCCGTTGAAGGAGGAGAGTGCCTCTTCCCAGTCATTATAAGAGAAGGCTCAGGATTGAGTCTCGATGAGCTGATTTAAGTCATGTGACCAAGGGGGTAGGGTGGAGCCACTGACCAGACCAGGATCCTGTGCCCATCCTCGGGGGGAACTGGGCATGGCACACACACTAGACTTGGGCTAAGTGTCAGAAAATGGACCCTGCTGGGCTGAGCACATCCTTCCCTTCCACCCCTCCTCCTGCACCCTGGGCATCCTGCCTGACTCTCCTCCCCTCAGTAGAAACAGAGCCGTCCTGGGCTCCTGCCCCCAGGGCCTGGCTCACAGGCTTGCCTTCTTATTTGTAAAGCTTTTCCTCCCAGTGCCTGAGAATCTAGTAGGAGAAGGATTGTGACACCCTCTCTGGACCCTCAGCGCCTGCCCAGCCCAGCACTTGGTGTAGAACAGGTGCTGGTCAGTGTATGGTGGCCAGTCGGTGGAAGGAAGGACGGGCGGGCAGGTGGGTGGAAGAACGGGTGGGCAGAGTGATGCGTGGATAGGTGGGTGGGAGGGTGAAAGGATGGGTGGGGGTGGATAATGGATGATGATGGATGATGGATGATGATGGATAGTTTGGTGAGTGGTGGATGGATGGATGGTAGATAGTGGATGGGTGGTGGTGGATAATGGATGGTGATGGATAATGATGAATGATGATGGATGGATAGTTTGGTGAGTGGTGGATGGATGGATGGTAGATAGTGGATGGGTGGTGGTGGATAATGGATGGTGATGGATAATGATGAATGATGATGGATGGATAGTTTGGTGAGTGGTGGATGGATGGATGGTAGATAGTGGATGGGTGGTGGTGGATAATGGATGGTGATGGATAATGATGAATGATGATGGATGGATAGTTTGGTGAGTGGTGGATGGATGGATGGTAGATAGTGGATGGGTGGTGGTGGATAATGGATGGTGATGGATAATGATGAATGATGATGGATGGATAGTTTGGTGAGTGGTGGATGGATGGATGGTAGATAGTGGATGGGTGGTGGTGGATAATGGATGGTGATGGATAATGATGAATGATGATGGATGGATAGTTTGGTGAGTGGTGGATGGATGGATGGTAGATAGTGGATGGGTGGTGGTGGATAATGGATGGTGATGGATAATGATGAATGATGATGGATGGATAGTTTGGTGAGTGGTGGATGGATGGATGATGGATAGTGGATGGGTGGATGGTAGTGGATGGGTGGGGATGGATGGATGGATGGATGGATTTGTGGGTGATCTAATAACCAGCAGGGAGAAGGAAAAATTTACTGGTGGATCACACAGGCCTGATTAACTCCATGCAGTGTGATGCAGTGATGTCATTTCACACCAGCATTTAACTTTCAGACGTTCAGTACTTTTAAAAAGCGTTTTAACAGCGTAGATGTGGCAGGAGACCGAAGCCAGCCGAGCGTGCCTCCAGAGCCGGCGTGACTGGAGCTGTGCTTGCACGGCCCCCTCGTGCTGCCTCGGGTCCCCCGGTCTTGCCGAGCCCTCTCCCGCCCCGCTAGGTGTGACCCTGGTGGGGAACACAGCGCCCCGGCTGAGTGCCTCGGGTCGGAGTCCTCTGGGGCGCGCGGCCCGGGTCCGCCGCCCGGGGTGCGTCCGCGTGACCGGCCGCGGGGCCCAGCGCGGGAGCAGAGAGTGGGGCGGGCGCCCTTGCACTGCCGCAGGGAGCCGGGCTCACGGGGGCTCGAGGACGCCTCCTGCGCCTGCCGGGACCGGGCGGGCGGCCTCAGCCCCGTGCATCACGACCCCCAGGCTCCGCGCCGCCGCTGCCCCTCCGTCCTTCGGCGCCTCGTGCACAGAGCAGCCCTGTGGCTCGGCCGTGTGCTGAGCGGGACCGAGGCAATCCCGTGGTCATGAAGCCTCTGCGCACAGTGGACACTCGGTGAAGTGTCCTTGAGGGTTTAGCCTCGGTTGCAGCTGTAACTTAAGCCTGCCATCCCTCATCACTGGTCTCTGTTCTCTGCACGGAGGAGCGGAGGCTCAGAGGGGTGAAGCGGTTTCCCTCCCGTCACACCGCCGGCAGCTGGCAAAGGCAGAGGTTGGCTGCAGAGCCCCAGGGAGTGCCCCTCCCCATGCGAGGGGAAGTCGGGGGCTAGGGAGGAGCTTTTGTTCTGCCGGCTTCCTGAGCTGGTGCGTGATGGCCCCAGGGCCTCCTGCCCAGCCCAGGCAGGGTGTCCCGTGACCTGGGGCTCTCGGCCGAGCGCGCCCTCACGGTGGTGCCGGGTGGGAGTTACGTGGCCTGACCGTGGGCCTTGACTTCAGAAAAGTGCTTCCCTCTTCCCGCTCCTCCTGAGCCCCTCGAACCAGGCCACCACCGGCCAACTGTCCCTTCCTCCTTTGGGGCAAAGTGAGGGCATGTGCCAGGTGGCCACTGCGGACAGCCTGTGACCGCGACGGTGCTCGCGTCTCACCTCCCCAGGCGGGCGTCACTGACCGGGAGGCCCTGGCTGCACCCGCCTCTAGGGCAGACGGAGCCCGCGGCCGTCCAGGAGGGCACAGGCTGCGAGGTCGTACCCTCCGCCGCCCAGGCGCCCGTGCACCTCCCTGGTGGGCTGCCGCCTCGTATCCTGGACCGTGGCGGGCACCTGGGGCGACAAGGTGCTGTGCTCACACCCCCAGAGCCTGCTCAGAGCCGCGCGCCCTGGGACTCACAGCACGGCTGCCCGACACACAGAGGCAGGGACGCCTGCGTCCACTGACCTCTAATTTCAATATTAGGTCCCCCGGGGGCCCCTGACACCAGTGATGCCCCCGGGGACCCCAAGAGCAGTGATGCTCGGAGACCGGCCGCTTCTGCCCCTGCGCTCGGAGGACCGCGATGGACACGGGCCTGCTCGTCTGTCCGCTTCAGAATGAGCCTGTTCAGGCCACGTCTGGGAAACGGCGGCACTTGGATAACGACCGTGACGCCTGGGCTTCGCTTTGGTGGAGTGCGGCTCTCTTCTGTCGCTTCCAGATGGAAGATTCTCCAGGCGGTGTGGGCAGGTGGAGAAGGCAGGATGCGGGTCGCGGGCTCCCGGGCACCCCGCCGGGCGCTGATGGGCGGCCTGGACTGCGGCCAGCGGCTCTCCCGCTGTGCCCCCTGACGGGCCACCCCTGCAGCGCTGTCGCCGGGAGCTTGTCAGAAGGGCGGACGCGGGACTTCCCCACGGCTGAGCCTCCGAGCTCCCAACGCACGGGACACACAGGTTGGATCCCTGATCGGGGAACTAGACCCCACAGGCTGCAGCCAGGAGCCCGCATGCGGCGGCCAGGACCCAGCGCGTGCGCGGGCGTTCAGCGCCTTCAGTCGTGTCCGACTCCGTGGCCCCAGCATAGCCGTGCAGACTTCTACATGGGCTGGAGCCCGCCAGCCTCCTCTGTCCGTGGGCTTCTCCAGGCAAGAACACGGGAGTGGGTAGCCGCTTCCCCCTCCAGTCAATCTTCCCCACCCAGGGTCCAAACCCGCATCTCTGGCGTCTCCTGCATAGACAGGCAGGTTCTTACCACTAGTGCCACCTGGGAAGGCCAAGGCCTGGTGCAGCCAACGTTTAGTACAAAGAAAAAGAGAGAAAGAAATGCAGGTGCTTGGGTTCTGCTCCAGAATTGGGAATTCCAGGGCTCCGGGCGTTCCTCGAGTCAGGTCCTGGCTTAACCAAGTCAAGGGCCTTCGAGGAAGGTTCTGCTCAAAGTGTGGTCCGCAGACCGCAGCATGGGCCTGGCCACCTGACAGGAATGCAGGAGCCCAGGCGCCCTGGACCTGTTGATGGGGGCCTGCACGTTGAGAGTCCCTGTGGCTCGTGGGCACGGTGGGGTTGGGGGTGCGTTCAGAAGGCTTGAGCATCTTCTCTGGGGCCGGGGATGACCTGGTGGGCCCCGGACGGCCCAGGGACCCCAGTCACCTGCCCAGCTTCCCTTCCTGCCAACCCCGCTCGCCCCTCCCGAGCCTCCCCTCGCCCAGCTCCACCCCATCCAGATGAAATGTGCCCCCTGCACACCTCACACCCCATCTGACTGCCTTGAGGAAAGGGGGGNGGACCCCACAGGCCGCAACTAAGACCCGGGGCAGTGAAAATAAATAGGTAATTTTTTTAATGTAAAGCTGTGAGCACAGCAGCTGACCCAGTATAGGCAGGTGCTGTTATGCGTGATATTATTAAGTGTTCTTTATTATTAAGGACAGGGAAGCCTGGCGTGCTGCAGTCCATGGGATCGCAGACAGTCAGACACCACTGAGTGACTGAACAAAAACAGCACTGAGTGTCATTAATTCACCAGCCACCGTTACTATTTACTGTCCTATGTGGAAAACGGGTTTTACTCTAGGCTGAAATAATCACAAACAGGGTTTTCACATACGGGGGGCTGTGCGGGACGTTTCCAGGCACTTCAGGTGTCTTGCTTTCCTTATCCCTGTGAATATGATTGCGTGACAGTGATTGTTGCTGGGATCGTTACTGCTGTTAGTTGGCCCTGTGGGGAGACCCCGCACCCCCTGTAACCGATGCCTCTCCTGTCCGGGACCATCACTTTTGTTTTTTCAGTTTGGCTGTGCTGGGTCCTAGCTGTGGCATTTGCGATCTTTGTCGCAGCATCTGGGATCTAGTTCCCTGGCCAGGGGTCAGACCCAGGCCCCCTGCATTTGAGAGTGCGGCGTCTTCGTCGCTGGACCGCCAGGGAAATGCCCAGGGCCATNCCTGTCCGGGACCATCACTTTTGTTTTTTCAGTTTGGCTGTGCTGGGTCCTAGCTGTGGCATTTGCGATCTTTGTCGCAGCATCTGGGATCTAGTTCCCTGGCCAGGGGTCAGACCCAGGCCCCCTGCATTTGAGAGTGCGGCGTCTTCGTCACTGGACCGCCAGGGAAATGCCCAGGGCCATCTTAGATCCAGCCATTTTAAGCAGGCTTTGCTACCCCTCAGCTCAGCCGGCGTTTCCTGGGGAACTGCTATCTCTAAGATGGTTTTTCTCATCTGTATCTTTCCGCTCCTGCCAGCGAGCCATCTCCACTAACCCTCACTGATCTGCGCTGTTCAAGTAACATGGAGGCCTTGGGGAGCCGGAAAGCCCCTGTCTCCCCCACATCCTGCCTCAGCCTTTCCCAAGCCACTTGAGGCCAAAATAGGGGAGTCAGGGACCCGGGTCCCAGGCCTGGCACTCGCCCCTCTCTCGCGGGTACATTGAAATTTGGCAAACACTCTCTCTGCATCCATCTGACAGGGCCTGCTTTCCAGTTTGTGTGGTCTTTTGTGTCAATTGATTTCTCAAATATTGAGCCGGCCTTGCATTCCTGCAGTGACATTCACTTGGCCATAAGGTGTTTGTCTGTTTATACGTTGCTGGGTTTGAGTTCCTAGTATTTTGTTGAGGGCATCGTGAGGCATCCTGGCCTGGTTTTGTGATGTTGCCTTTGTCTGGGTTGGGCTTCAGTCTAATGCTGTCTGCATAGATTAAGTTGTGATGTGTTCCCTCCAATTCTCTTTTCTGGGAAAGATTATGTAGAATTGACGTTTTATTTTTTCTTTTTTCTTGAAATGATTTGTAAAATTCAGTGAAATCATTTGAGTATAAAGACAGCTTTTTTACAATTTTTTAAATATCACTAATTCAATGTCTTTAATAGATATAAGGCTTTTTAGATTACTTACCGCTTCTTGGATGACTCTGGGTAGTTTGTGACTTTCAAAGACTTAGTCCATTTTAAATTGTCAAATTTATCTGAGTTGTCCATAGAGTCCCTCGTTATCTTCTTCTTGTCTCTTCTGTGGTGATAGCACCTCTTTCATTACTGATACTGGTAATCTGTGTCTTCTTTTTTTCCTTTGCCAATTTTGCTAAAATTTAATCAGTTTTATTGATCTCTTCAAAGAACTAGCTCTCAGTTTCATTGATTTTCCTCTTTCCTTTTTCGAGTTCACCGATTTCTTGCTTTAATTATTTTCTTCCTCCTGCATGCTTTGAATTTATTTTGCTCTTTTTCTGGTTTTATGACTCAGAACATGTGTTCTTGGTGAATATTCTGTATGCATTGAAAGAATGTGCATTCTGTGGAGTGTTCTATAAATGTCAATTGGATCCTATTGATGTTATTTTTCAGAAATGTTTATGCCTTTGTTGACTTGCCCTGTGCTAGTTCTGTTGATTGCTGAGAGAGGAATGCTGACATTTTCCAATATAATTATGTACTTGTCCACTCTTTCCTTTCAGTTCTGTCAGATTTTGTTTTGTGTGTCTTAGAGTTCTGGTGTTAGGTGCATATTTATTCAAGACTTACATCCTCTTGGTGGATTGATCTTTTTATTATTATTTAATGCTTCTGTTCCTCCCTAGTAATTAGTGCTTGCAGGATATATCTTTTCCAGCCTTTCGCTTCAAACCTACCTATGTTATCATAGAAAAAGCTGATTTCCTTGTAGGCTGCAGATCATTGGGCAGTTTATTAAAATTCCATTCTAACAATCTCTTATCTGATGTGTTGAGACTAAATTTTACCTAATTATTAATGTGTTTGTATCTACCATTTTAGTTCTTGTTCCCTCTGAATTTTGTTCTCTTTTTTTTCTTTCCTTTTTAAAAAAAATCTGGATGGTTTACTTTTCCACTTTAATTTGCTTACTGAGGTTTTCACCCGTGTATCCTTATGTGTGTGTGTGATTGCTCTGGTTACTTACCTTTCTGCAGTTTTCTGAAGGTTAATGTTTTACTACAAGAACAACGTGAAAACCTGACCACCCCGTTGTTCTTCTGTTTTCCTCCTTTCACGTTGTATTTTTCACGTGTATTAAATCTGGATGCATTGAAAACCCTATCGTATGACCTAGTAACTTTTCCTTTCAGCCATCATAAACATTGTAAAGACCGTGAGAAGTGAAGGACTTGTTGTTCCGTCATTAAGTGTCCAGCTCTTAGTGGCCTCAGGGCTGCAGCACGCCGGGCTCTTCTGTCCTTCGCTGTCATCCAGACTTGGCTCAGATTCGTGTCCATCGAGGTGGTGATGCTATCTTCCCCGTCAGAAGTGAAGAATATCCTATTACCTCGATATTCACCGATTTTATCACACGTCCTTTATTCCTGATTTTCAGTCTCTCCCTTGTATCATTTCCATTCCATTGGAGCATCTCCTCTAGCATTCCTATTAGGGTTGGCTTGCTGGGTTCTCTTGGTTTTTCTTCATCTGAGAAGGTCTTGATTTTGCCTTTGTTCCCGAGGGATATTTGCTGGATATAGAGTTTGGGTTAACGGCACTTTGAAAGCACTGTTCCACTTCCTTTTGATCCCTATGGTTCCTGATGAGAAATCTGCGGTCTTTCAATGACTATTCGTCTGCTGCTGCTGCTGCTGCTGCT
>SJYS01023115.1:1285165-1299643 GCA_006410695.1 Philantomba maxwellii | reverse complement strand
GTATTGGAGCTTCAGCTTTAGCATCAGTCCTTCCAATGAATATTCAGTACTGATTTCCTTTAGGATTGACTGGTTTGATCTCCTTGCAGTCCAAGGGACTCTTGAGAGTCTTCCCCAATACCACAGTTCGAAAGCATCAGTTCTTCAGCGCTCAGCCTTCTTCATGGCCCAGCTCTACATGACTACTAGAAATACCATAGCTTTGACTGTCCAGACCTTTGTTGGCAAAGCAATGCCTCTGCTTTTTGGTATGCTCTCTGGGTTTGTCATAGCTCTCCTTCTAAGGAGAAAGAGTCTCTTCATTTCATGGCCGCAGTCACTGTCCGCAGTGGCTTTGGAGCCCAAGAAAATAAAGGCTGTCACTGTTTCCATTTTTTCCCCTTTTACTTGTGATGAAGTGATGGGACCAGATGCCATGATCTTAGTCGGTGATCAGTCAGTGAGCAAATGGAAAAATTCCGCCCTCAGGAAGCCCCTCATCCGGCTGGCCTTGTGGTTGATCATCCAGGGTCTCCATCCATCAAAAAAAGGCCAGCCGGGGGTCCTGGGCCCTCCCACGGTTTGTTTCAGGCTCATTACCTGAAATACAGCGCAGCCCCTGGATGAGAGGGGCTCTGTTGTTACAGCCGGCTTCTTGGTTAGGAAGTTGGGGGATCTGTCCTTTCTGTGTCCTTCACCAACTAGGAACAGACACCAGGAACCAAATTAGCTTCAGGTCACAGAATAAAAGTGGAAAGGGGCCTCGTCTGGTCCAGCCTGACCCCGCCTGTCGCTGCACACGCTCTGGCCACCCCTGAGGTCAGCCGGTTCCTCAGTTCAGCATTGAGCACACACGTGTCTCCTGCCGGTTTCTACACGTTGGGCACAACCTCTCTTCCAAGGTCATGAGCAAAGCACCATTTTTACAGAACAGACCACCGAGTTCATCTCTTAATTATGCTTTATTGAGGTGTTTTTCTTTCTCTAAAAATAGTACATTCCTCATAGTAAATCTAGAAAATATAAAAAAGAAAATTAAAATCACCTACTACCCCACCATTAAGAGACACCAATTGTTAACATTTCAGCATATTTTCCCCCACTTTTTATTTCCCAACCAAAACATCCCTGGTTCCTTCCACAGCTCTTCATCTGAAAGGGTTGAAAAAGTGAAAGTAAAAGTCACTCAGTCATGTCCGACTCTTTGCGACCCCATGGACTATACCGTCCATAGAATTCTCCAGGCCAGAATACTGGAGTGGGTAGCCGTTCCCTTCTCCAGGGGATCTTCCCAACCCAGGGATTGAACCCAAGTCTCCCGCATTGCAGGCAGATTCTTTACCAGCTGAGCCTCCAGGAAAGCCCTCTAAAAGCATTTCCAGACTTTTAATCGTGATGGCGAAAAGCCCAGCACCTCTTGCACCAAAGGCTGGCCCTTCGTCACATGTGGAGGCCACTCAAAGTGAATATGACGTTCCAGATTAGGGCTTAATTACAGGGCGTTGTTTTTTTTCATTGGCAAATATTAAGAGAACTGTAAGATATCTGGGAATTCCCTGGCAGTCCAGTGTTTGGGATTCGGCACTGTCTGTGCCAGGCGCCTGGGGTTTCATCTCTGGTCGGGAACTAAAGTGCCATAGCCACGCTGTGCAGTTTTCAAAAGTTATGATTTCGTGTGTGTGTCCATCATGAAAGGATCCCCACACTCAGTTAATTAGCACACCCTTCACCTCACTTATCTCCTATGTGTCTCTTTTTTGGATGAGAACATCCGAGTTTATTCTCTTAGCAAATTTCAGTTTTGCAACAGTGTGATCAGCTGTGGTCACCATGCTGTACATTAGATCCTCAGACCTGGTCCATCTCATTACTGAAAACTGGTACCACCGACTGCATGTCCCATCTCCCCCAGCCTAGTCCCTGGCAACCGCCATTCTCCTCTCTGTTTCTATGAGGCTTTTTGTTAGATTCCACATATAAATGAGATCTTGTGGTGTTTGTCTTTCTGTGACTTATCTCACTTAGCAGAATGTCCTCCAGGCTCCTCCGTGCTGTCAAAAGCGGCAGGGTCTCCTCCTGCTTATGGCTGGTTGCTGTCCTGCCAGGCGTGCATACCGCTTCTTTGTTCATCCATCCATCCATCCGTGGATGTTTCGGTCACTTCCATACCTTGGCTATTGTGAAAATTCACTGATGAACTTGGGAGTGCAGTTCTCTCTTTGAGATAATGATTTCATTTATTTTGGGTGGTTTTTCCACTGGTCATGGATGGATGTGAGAGTTGGACTGTGAAGAAAGCTGAGCGCTGAAGAGTTGATGCTTTTGAACTGTGGTGTTGGAGAAGACTCTTGAGAGTCCCTTGGACTGCAAGGAGATCAAACCAGTCCATTCTAAGGGAGGTTAGCCCTGGGTGTTCTTTGGAAGGAATGATGCTGAAGCTGAAACTCCAGTACTTTGGCCACCTCATGCGAAGAGTTGACTCATTGGAAAAAACTCTGATGCTGGGAGGGATTGGGGGCAGGAGGAGAAGGGGACGACCGAGGATGAGATGGCTGGATGGCATCACTGACTCGATGGATGTGAGTCTGAGTGCACTCCGGGAGTTGGACAGGGAGGCCTGGCGTGCTGCGATTCATGGGGTCGCAAAGATTCGGACACGACTGAGCGACTGAACCGCACTGAACTGAACCCAGCAGTGGGATTGCTGGGTGATAACAGTCGTTCTCGTTTTAATTTTCGGGGAATCTCCATACTGTTTTCCATCGTGGCTACACTGGTTTCCATTCCCACTGACAGTACACAGAGTTGAAAGGGAGCTTTTCTTGGGAAAATCAGGGTGTTGAACTTGAAGGACCGGGGACTTTGTGATACCACAGACCTGGTCTCCACCCCGGTTCCCTTGGTGTGTGATCCCTGGGCTCCCGGTTCAACCGTCTGTAAAATGGGGGTAATCACGCTTCTTTGAAAGAATGTCGGGAGGCAAACAGGATCGTATGCAGAGTGCTTGCTGCCTGGGTGTGCAGATCAACGATTATAACTGTAGCTAAAAAGTAAAAGTGAACCAGTGGGCTTCGCGGCCCAGGGCAGCCTTACTAGGAGAGCCGGGTGGAGGGGCGAGCGGGGCTCCGCCCCAGTCCCCTCAGGCTGCCGGTGTGGAATCTCACAGTTGATGTTCAGTCCCTCAGTCGTGTCCGACTCTTTGCAAACCCATGGACTGCAGCACGCCAGGCTTCCCTGTCCTCCGCCGTCTCCCGGAGTTTGCCAAAATTCATATCCATCGAGTAAGTGATGCCATCCAACCATCTCATCCTCTGCCACCCTTTCCCCTTTCCCCTTCAACAGACAGGGCAGCTTAAGCAGCGTGCATTTATTTTCTCCCAGTCCTGGGGGCCGGAAGCCTGAGATCAGAGTGTGGGCAGCTGTGGTCCCTCCGGAGGCCTCTCTGCCTGGCTTGTGACGCCGCCTCCCCGACATGTCCTCACGTGGTCATCCTCTGCACCCGTGTGTCCCTGATCCCTCTCTGTGTGTCCAGAATTCCTCTTCCTGTGACCCCAGTCCTGCTGGGTTAGACCCTCCGTGTGACCGTGTTTAACCTCTGTCACCTCTTTGAAGGCCCCGTCTCCCGACCCAGTCGCGTTCTGGGATGTTGGGAGCTTGGCACATGCGTTCTGTGCTGGCGTGCACACGTGCGTAGTCGCTCAGTCTGACTCTGTGCGAGCCCATGGGCTGTGGCCCCCCAGGCTCCTCTGTCCAGGGGGATTCTCCAGGCAAGAATACTGGACTGGGTTGCCATGCCCTCCTCCTGGGGATCTTCCCAACCCAAGGATCAAACCCACGTCTCCTGTGTCTCCTGCACTGCAGGCGGATTCTTTACCTGTGAGCCATCAGGGAAGCCTCGTGCATCGTGGGTTGGTGGGCAGAGGGGAACACAGTCCAGCCCAGAGCAGCCTCTTTGGGATCTACATGGCCCTGGTTGATGTCACCCTAAAAGGCTGAGTATCTGGAGCAGAACAGAGCACATAGCCCCTCCAGGAGACACAGACCGGTGAGAAGGGCGCCTGGATACAGAGGCCGGTCTGGATACAGAGGCCGGCGCGTGTCCTGCCCTGAGGCTGCAGAAGCAGGGCCTCCCCGGGGAGCGGGTGAGGAGAGGAGGGCCCTGTTGCAGGTGGGCTCCTGCCTTCCTCTGGAAAAGGAGAGAGGATGAAGGGAGACCGGCCCGGTGTGGGCCTGGGGGTGTGTGCGCCACGTGTGCACGTGCCCTGACGCTTCGGGTCCCGGTGGGCGTGGCCCCACTGTCTGCACCACGTCACTGGGTAACAAGACAAGTAGGTACATCCATCCCGCCACTAGGTGTCCAAACCGAGATGCCAAAAGCGGCAGCGTCTTGGCTGGAGAAACTCAGTCGCCTTGCTCGTCGGCACCGCGAGGGCTGTCGGAACCCCATGTGGCCCGTTCTTGGGTTAAAAGCCCTTCGGTCGGGCCGCGGACCCCTTCCCTGCCTCGGACCTGCTCTGTGCTCCCAGGTCCTGATCCCCATGTGGGGTGGTGGCGGGGCCCCTGGGGGCCGATGGGCGGTGCGTGGACTCCGGAGCCTCCCAGAGTCCGTGCCGTCCTGAGCGTCGCTGGACAGAGAGTAACAGTTACTTTACTGACGCTGCTGTATTTGCCACTTCCGCTGAAGAGCAGGGTGTTTTCTGGGAGGCTGAGCCTCCCGCCCATCCTCCACCCTCCCTGCTTCCCGTCCGTGTGGTCAGGATGGCGGGCCGATGAGCAGCCCACTGCGGAAAGATGGAAGCAAGCACCCCGTGGCCGTCCTTCAGCGCCTCCTGACCTGCTGAAATAGGAGGATGAGTTTGGGGCCTCAACTGACCAGAACGGGTGTGCACACCAGGTGTGCAGACTGCAGGGCCGTCCCCGCGCAGGGGACAGGCTGCCTCTCTCCACGTGTCCTAGGCCACAGCGAGCACCTCCCGCGAGGCTCCGGCGGTGGCCTGTGACCAGAGCAGCCGTCCAGGGGCTGTTGTGAAGATGACCNACTTTACTGACGCTGCTGTATTTGCCACTTCCGCTGAAGAGCAGGGTGTTTTCTGGGAGGCTGAGCCTCCTGCCCATCCTCCACCCTCCCTGCTTCCCGTCCGTGTGGTCAGGATGGCGGGCTGATGAGCAGCCCACTGCGGAAAGATGGAAGCAAGCACCCCGTGGCCGACCTTCAGCGCCTCTTGATCTGCTGAAATAGGAGGATGAGTTTGGGGCCTCAACTGACCAGAACGGGTGTGCATACCAGGTGTGCAGACTGAAGGGCCGTCCCCGCGCAGGGGACAGGCTGCCTCTCTCCACGTGTCCTAGGCCACAGCGAGTACCTCCCGCGAGGCTCCGGCGGTGGCCTGTGACCAGAGCAGCCGTCCAGGGGCTGTTGTGAAGATGACCAGACCGCGTGTGTGAGTTAGAGCCCGGCATCTGCCAAGCCGCAGCTGCCCCCCCTGCAGGCCTGCTCGCCCTCCGGCTGAAGGGTCTGATCTGCCAGGCCTCCGCACTCGTGAGGCTCGTGTCCTTTCTGTGAAGCCCCTTCCGGTCTGGCTGTGCTGCCCCTGGGGCGGCTGGGGCGGCGGGACTTCCGGGACGGCCTCCGGATGCACCACGCGCGTGAACCGCTCTGTCCCCGGGTGCAGACATCCACCTTGGCCCCCAGGCTCCCGCGGCTGTGGCCTGGCGTGGCTCCCAGATTCCGGGGGCTCCAGCCCACTGTGCTCCAGGCCACCGTGCCTACACTTCTCTCCCGGCAGACCCAGGCTGTCTCTTATACACATCTAGATGTGTATAAGAGACAGGGCACGGGGGGAGGGGGTGGATGCAGCCACTCAGAGAGCTCCCGCCAGACAGGGCGCCGCTCTCTCCCTGACGACCACCGTGTCTCCGGAGAGGAGACCCCAGGAGCCGTTCCGCCTGCCGGGTGGGGCCGAGCCGCGGGCACCTCACCTCTGCAGAGCTCCATGAGCAGCAGGAACTCCGCCTGCCCAGTGTCCGACTCCTCTTTCCCTATCGACGCTGCAGAACAAAACTGGACAATATTTGGGTGGCCTGAAAGTTTTTTCTGCAGGTGTCTCGTTAAAGGAGAATGTAAGTCTGCATGTTTAAACACAAATATATACAGGACATCAAGACACTGAAGTCAGAACACCAACTCCAACTAAGGACAGTCTGAGCGCCTGACCACAAAAGCAGCACGGGCAGCAGGAGGGAGGCAGCCAGGAGAGGCGGACACGGGGCGCAGGGGAGGGGAGGCGCTGAAGGGCCCTCAGGCCCGGGGCCGGCAGGCTCACAGCNCAAAAGCGTTTACAGACACCTCCTTGGAATTGGGAAACGCCCTGTATTGGGTGCCCAGCCTCTTCCCCACTCAGACCAGCTGAAAGAGCATCTTTGTCAGAGAGAAGAGGACTCGGGAGGGTGGGCGACCACCTCGGGGAGGACCCCAGAAAGGACAGGTGCCCACCTCCAAAACGCTTGCCAAGGGTGCTCCCCGTGCCAAGGGTCCCTGAAGCCTCCTCCGATCCACAGGTGCCAGGAGCTGTGCTGTCGGAGGCACCCCTGGCACTCTGCTCTGCTCCACCCGTCCCCCCCTCCAAGGCCCCGCCCTGTGCTTGGAGCTGTGATCTGGGAGGAAAGTGTCCGCTACACGTTCGCTCTGTCCCCAGGATGCCAGAGAAAGGGCGGGGTTTTTAAGTTTCCGTTTACTTTGTTTTCGGCTGTGTTGGGTCTTCATTGCTGCGTGGGCCTTCTCTGGTCGCAGCGAGTACGCTTGCTTGCAGTCCGCAGGCTGCTCACTATAGTGTCTGCTCTCACTGCTGCGCGTGGACTCCAGGGCATTGGCTTCAGTAGCTGTGGCTCTCAGACCCTTAGTTGCTCCACAGCGTGTGGAGTCCTCCTGGACCAGGGATCGAACCTGTCTCCCCTGCACTAGTGGGAGGATTCTCAACCGCTGGAGCAGGAGAGGAATCCTGAGAAGGAGGTTGATAAGCCGCCATTTCAGAGACCCTGGTCCTTCCAGGTCACTTTCTGGGGAGCCCTTAGGCTCAGCTGCCCTCATGGGGACGTCGGTGTTGAGAGTCCATGGCATTCACAGGTCATCACAGGTCATTGCCTGGCCTGAGTCCGACTGTCTGCTCATCTTCACCACCAACCCTCATGAGGCCGCACAAGTTGGTTTTCCCATCTGAGAACTGGGGGTACCGTCAGACCTTTCCCACAGGGCTGCTGCGAGGTCCAGATGGGCTTCCAGTGGAGCTTGCAGTGCAGACCCCAGTGGGTGCTGCAGGGGTGCGGAGCTGGCGCGTTTCTGGCTGGGGCGGGGGCGGTCTGAGCAGCTGAGTGTCACCATGTCCTCGTGTGGCAGAGAGAGAAAGCCCGAGCTCTAGCCTTCCTCCTCCTCTTACAAGGGCACTAACCCCATCCTGGGGGCCCCACACTCATGACCTCATCTCACCCTAATCCAAATACCATCGCATCAAGGTGTATTTAGTATAGGAATCCTGGGGACAGCAACATCCAGTCCACAGATCGCTGACAAGGTTTAAGGGTCCGGGTGGAGCATGCCTGTGTCAGGGATGAACAGGGAAAGCTCAGTGAGGCTGTGGACTCGGGAAGACAGTGCATGTCGTGGGTCCACGGCCCAGACCGTTGTCCCCAAAGATGCAGCCTGGTTGTTTCAGAAGCAAGAGCAGTGCATCAGGAAGAGCCCCGTGGGGGGATAAGGGGGGAGAGGAGGCCCAGAGCTGGGGGTCCGGCTGAGCGGCCGCATCTGTAGCTGGACTTGCTGAGAGCTGAGCGAGGGCAGGGTGGCATAAAGCAGCCGCCCAGGCCGCCCCTCTGTGAGGCTCACCCTGCGACCCCCAGACTGGCAGCTGCTCCTGGGGCCCTCTGCCTGGATGGGCACCAGAGCCCGCTCCCACCCCTGGAGGTCTGTGCACAAGGTCCCACGTGTGGCCCAGTGCCAAGCAACTCACTTCAGGTCCCCTTCTTCCTGGGGGCATGTCCTTGGCACCAGAACCCCTGGGGGTCTCAGTCTGGAGAATGGGCTCAATGGTGGGCATGCCCAGCAAGTCCTGCCTGTCAAGTTCCTTGACTGTGCCCGGCACCCACAAGCCCACTGCATCAGTGTCCTGGGGCGGCGGTGACAGATGACCACACGCCAGGCAGAGAAATCAGTTCTCCCACAGTCTGGAGGCTGGAAGTCTGAGATCAAGGGGTCCCAGGGCCGCACTGCCTCCCAGGCTGCGAGGGAGGGCCCTTCCTTGGGAGCCCGGGTGATCTGGGCTGTGCCCGCGTCCCTGCAGCCTCTGCCTCCATCTCTGCACAGCCTCCGCCTCTTTGCTTCCTCTTCTGTCCCTTTATGAGGACACTTGTCATCAGATTTAGGGCCCACACGGCTCACCCAGGATGAGCCCAGCTCAAGACCCGTGACTTATCACAGCTGCAGACTTCTTTTGCAGAAATGGTCATGCTGACCAGCAGTACCTTCCACCTTTCTGGAGAAGCTCTCAGCGATCATTTACAGGTAGAGACATGAGCTTTCAAATCTGCCCGCAGTCACCAGCTGAGCCCCCACCTATCCTAGCCAGGGGCCTCTGCCAGTCCTCTGCCTCCAGGGTCAGCTGCGTCCTCACCCAAGAGCCTCAGATGTGGACCAGCATGGGACCATCCTGGCCGGCCTCAGGGGGCCTCTGATGAGGATGTACCATTTAATGAAGACCGCCCTGTGGGGACTGTGGAGGAAGGTGAATGGCCTGGATCAGGAGAACCCGGCAAGCAGCAGAGTAGCCTGAGGTCATGTCGTAAGGAGTATATGTCCAGGACAAGGGAGGCGAAAGGATTACACCCACCCATCACTCCCTCCTCACACTCTCTAGTCATGCTGGGCAGGGGCTGGCTCAGGGACCCCAGGATCCCCTNAGTAGCCTGAGGTCATGTCGTAAGGAGTATATGTCCAGGACAAGGGAGGCGAAAGGATTACACCCACCCATCACTCCCTCCTCACACTCTCTAGTCATGCTGGGCAGGGGCTGGCTCAGGGACCCCAGGATCCCCTGGAGTGGTAGGTTCCCTCTCGGAGCAGGGGCCCCCAGAGCAAGGGTCCATAAAGCTGCCCACCCTGCTTCAGCTCCCCATGCTGACCCCCATGATGGATCCCTCCCGTTGGCTGCTCCAGCCCAGACTCAGTACGGGCCTCTCGCTGAGCCCTGCATCCACCCCATCTCCAGGGTAACGCAGATTTCCCCCATGTGCTGCTTAAAATACCCTGCCGTTCCCAGCCACACGGCGCGTGCTGTTCTCAGCCGGGCCGCCTCCCCTAGGGCCCTGCTCTCCCGAGCAGTCACTGGGCAGGCCCCGGGGCCAGCAGCCCCCCCTCCCCTGTATGGCTGCGTCCTCGGCCCCCGGGGTACAGCCCACCGTTCCACATCCTCTCCTGATGGGTGGGTCAATGCTGCTCCCCCCTGCCACACCCAGGAACACCTCTTGTGTCCACATCCCCCTGGGCCCTGGCCCTCTGGACTCTCAGCAGGGACACAGCTGAAGGGCTCTGTGTCCTTGTGACCCCAGGGTGCTGCTCCAGGTCGGCGGAGCCCGACTGTGTCTCACCAACCTAACCGCGGCCGTGGTTGTGTTCAGCCGGGAGACCCAGGCTGTCCCGTCACTCACCACGATTTGGGCTTCGAGATACGCTTTTTAAGTGTGACCTTTACACACATTCCTTTAACATCTCTCAGACTTTAATTATTCTGGTTCTTCAAAACCTGCTCAGAAGCATCAGGCCAAGACATTCCCAAGTAAAGCAGTTCCAACACCTTTGCTCCCAGCCCGAGCTCCGTCCAGGGACTTCTGGCCCGGGCTCCGTCCAGGGGCACCTGGCCCGGGCTCCATCCAGGGGTTCCCGGCCCGGGCTCCGTCCAGGGGCACCTGGCCCGGGCTCCATCCAGGGGTTCCTGGCCCAAGCACCCAGCCCGAGCTCCGTCCAGGGGCACCCGGCCCGGGCTCCGTCCAGAGGCACCCGGCCCGGGCTCCGTCCAGGGGCACCCGGCCCAAGCTCCATCCAGGGGTCCCTGGCCCGAGCACCCAGCCCGAGCTCCGTCCAGGGGCGCTTGGCCCGGGCTCCGTCCAGGGGCACCCGGCCCAAGCTCCGTCCAGGGGCACCCGGCCCGAACACCCAGCCCGAGCTCCATCCAGGGGCTCCCGGCCCGGGCTCTGTCCAGGCTGCCTGCTGGGGCCAGCCCCGTGCCTCTGCCCGGCCGCACGCCGCCTCGCCCCACCTCCCTGGCTAACGGCCATCTCCCAGTGCTGGCGGTTCTCCCCTCTCTCCTCCCCTCTGCACCTTCTGCCTCCTGCTGTGAGCACGTCNGCTCCATCCAGGGGCTCCCGGCCCGGGCTCCGTCCAGGCTGCCTGCTGGGGCCAGCCCCGTGCCTCTGCCCGGCCGCACGCCGCCTCGCCCCACCTCCCTGGCTAACGGCCATCTCCCAGTGCTGGCGGTTCTCCCCTCTCTCCTCCCCTCTGCACCTTCTGCCTCCTGCTGTGAGCACGTCCGTGGCCAGGACCCAGCCCTGCCCTGCGTTTCCATTCCTTGAGCCTGGCGCACGCCAGGCCCAGAGAGGCGCCGGGGTGCCAGGCGTCGGAGCGTCACCTCCCCCCTTCTCAGAGCCTGGGTTTGTCCTCCGTCATCCCTTGAGCCCTGCCCTGACCCCCGCTCTGCACCCACCCCTCAGNTAAGGTGAAAGGTTTCATTCATTGAAAAAAAAAAGCTGGTTTAGTAGAGCCGCAGTGATGACAGCAATGATGGGAATGATGTTAACAGTGATGTCAATAGGGATGTGGTGATGATGGTGGTGATGAGGATGAGGCTGAGATGAAGATGACGATCAGAGTAATGGTGATGGTGGTGGTGATGGTGAAGATGATGTGACGGTGGTGATGCTGGTGGGGGTGGTGATGGTGATGATGATGGTGGTGTGGTCCTGATGATAGTGGTGATGGTAAAGATGAACGTATGATGATGGGGGGGTGACGATGGGATGAAGATGTGGTGATGGTGATGATGATGGTGTGCAGGTGGTGGTGTGGTCCTGAGGATCATGATGATGGTGATGGTAAAGATGCTGCTGCTGCTGTGATGAGGCTGATGGTGATAATGGTGATGGACCCCTTTACTGTCCCTCAGGGCCATATCTCAGAGCGGAAGTCTCACTGTATCCAGAATCCACAGGGCAGGGAATGTTCATGCAGTGGGAATTTTTCACAAGTGACCCCCAAAGCTCCCCTTTCTCTTATAAGACTATTGTGGAGCGGAAGGGAACCCATTGTTTTTAAGGCCAGATTAAAAACTTGGTAAATCTCATGTTAGTCTACATCCTTCTCTCTTTTATCTAAAATTTTCTTGGTCCACAAAATCCCGAACTCTGGGAACCCCTGGCTAGCAGATCTAGAAACGGTCTCTTTCTGAAACATTTATTTCCTCCAGTAAACACGTGGACATGTACACACACACAGACGCGCGTGCGCGTTGACTACATGCTCTGCTCCTGCAACCTGGAACCTCTGACCCTAGCCAGCTCTCAGAGCCCAGCAGTTCCCTAGACAACCAGCACAGAGCCTGCACGTGGGGCTTAAGCAACGGGAAATAAGCAATTGTAATAATAGTTAACAGCCCATTCCCACAATCGTTCAATGGTTTCCTGAGCTGTGTTGCTTAACCCCACAAACGGGTTCCAATTCCACTTATCCTCCAGGGCCTGGGGAGTGTGTTGCCCCACTCAGATGTCACAGGGATGGCCTGGCCAGATGCTCTGCCTGCCCCCACATGCTCCCTGCTCCGCTATCCAGTTATCTGACTCCTGGGGCCCTCAGCCCAGCCAGCATCCCCAGCCCACCCCCAAGATCCTAAGCCCAAGAGCAGAGGCCCCACCCTCTCTGAGTCCTTCTAATCCCTGCATGTGGGGCGCAGGGCCTAGCCTCCAGGTGGACCTGTGAATGGTAACTCGATGTGAACACGTGTATAGTGCAGGATGCCAGGGAGGAGGACGGGGAGTACCTGGGCATGTGCGGTCTGGCTGCCAAGCACAGCAGACGTGCGTACAGCCCAGCTGGACCAGTGCCCCCCGGACTCCTCCAACTGCGTGCAGTGTGTTCCTATTTGCTGATTTACAGTGGACTGTTGGGATTAGGTCTGCCAGCTTCGACATCACATGTCTGCCCAGAGTTAGACATCAGAGGTGATACAGAGAAAACTAAGGCCATATCCCTGCCGTTAGGCCCCAGGAGGGCACTCAGCCCTCACCAGGGACCCATTGGTGTGGTCTGCTGGTTCTCAGCCTGGCCCTGGAGCCCGTCTGCTGGCCGAGGACCCATCCCAGCCCTGCTGTTTGGCAAGCGTGTGCCTTGGCCTCAGCAATCCTCAGCAGACCCATCTGTAAAATGGGTCCAGCAGTCTTACCTCCATCACCAGGCTTCTGTGACCACCAAGTGGGAGCCTGGATGGGCACAAATTGTGACCCAGGGCAGGGACTCAATACATGTTTGTGAGGACAGAGATGTTACAGACCCAGGTTCTTGGACTCTTTAATCAGCAGAAATGGATAAAGAGGCCAGATGAGGATCAGACCAGGCGTTACTAGGCCTCATGCTGCCCCACGAGGGGCAGAGAATAGGAAACTTGCTTCTTTGCTGCGCTCCAGGGGAGCGAGCTGGTTCATTAAGTGGGGTGAGCGCAGGGGCGGGTCGGTGGGTTGGGCCAAAGGCGTGACCGAGGTGGTCTGCCCACCCCCTCGGCCGTGCCCTGTGCAGAGATCTCGTGTGGTGCCTGCTTTTGCTCCCTGTTCCTTGGAAGGGGCTGTTGGGCTTTTTGATCTTCTTGTATCTTGTCTAGAATCTGCCCCAACTGCACATACGTGTTTGTTTTCGGTTCCTTTGAGTTTCTCTGTATCTGTCGCTGGAGGAGACGTTTGTCCGGGCGCAAACACTGCAGTGGGGCGTCCCACATCCCAGCCTGTCCCAGAGACAGTGACGGCACAGCAAAGACAGACGCCCAGCAGAGGCGAGTGGCTCTCTCCACGGAGAGGACTCACGGGGATGGGAAGGGCGGCATGGGATGGACCACAGGCAGGGGAGCCACCCTTGGCTGGACTTGGCGGGACCTGCAGAGTGACACGCGTGCCCCCTCCCCAGGGGCCAGGACGGGCAGATGAGTGGGTACAGGGGCAGCACTTGGAACAGGGCCTGGGGCCCAGCCGGTGCTCAGCATCAGGGGCCACGACGGGGACGCAGCTGTTACCGAGATTGAGGGAATTTTAACTTTCGTATCATTGGAGCCTCAGGGGGAGTGAAGGGAGAGGCGGGGGAGCCAAGTCCCAGAGAACCTTTGAGGCAGCGTTAGCCGCTGTGGCACGCAGGTCCCTGGAGGGTAGCACGAGGCAGGACAGGTGTGCTGCCCACTTCAACAGCTAACGCACAGCGACCCAGGCATTGCTGGGAATCCAGCTTTGAGCTGAGAGAAGCAGCAAGAGAGGGTACGGAGAGCTCCCTGGCCTCCAGAGAAGCCAAGCTTGGAAGGGACACACCCACACCCACACCCCTCTCCCCTCCCCTCCTGCAGTGGCGTGTGCTCAAGTTCCATTGGTGAGAGCTGGTCATGTGGCCATGCCTGGCTGCAGGGGGTGCTGGGAAATGTAGTCCTAAGCTGGCCACCTGGTCCTCTCAGCCCCCCACCCCCAAAGGCAACACCACACTTTATATTAATAGAAGGGGGTGCGTATTTTTGCTGCATCAGCTGCCTCTGAGCCTGAAAGGAGTCAACTGTTATCAGGCATACCCTACTCAACGCCCTTGCAGTTGTTCACGTTTCCACTGAAAATGTGCTTTTGGGTTTGGATAAAATTACATTTGCTTTGAAACGTGGGGTCAGGGAGACGGACAACAGAGTTACAAGGGTTTACGTGAGATTTGAGCTATCCTCCTGAAGCCAACCACAAAATTTCTCTGTATTTTTCCCAGGGTTTGGGAAAGAGGGTATGCAGGAGGTTTGTGGGGGGAAATATCTGAACAATAAGTCAGAAGCAGCCGTATTTCTTGCATTTGTGCTGTTGTGGGTTTTTTCCCCCACAGCTCTGAGCTATCAATTAAATCTAACTACACCATTCAAATAATTTCCCATGAAATTTACCTCGAAATCTGCTGAGTTAGAGAAGTAAGCAGAGGACTTAATTAGAAACTTAATCATGTTTGTTTGGTTTTTGTTTGTTTTAGGAGAAAGTAATGATGATCAGGGGCTTCCCAGGTGGCACAGTGGTAAAGAATTCACCTGCCAGTGAAGGAGACGCAAGAGATGCGAGTTCGATCCCTGGGTCGGGAAGATCCCCTGGAGAAGGAAATGGCAATCCACTCCAGTACTCTTGCCTGGGAGATCCCATGCACAGAGAGCCTGGCGGGGGAGCTACAGTCCATGGAGCCGCAAAGAG
>SJYS01023115.1:1245731-1266439 GCA_006410695.1 Philantomba maxwellii | reverse complement strand
GATTCCGCACAAGCGCTCTTCTCTGCGGTCTGGCCCTGCCTCCCTTTCTCCCCTCTCTCCTCCTCACCCAATTCATCACAAGGGACTGAGCAGCCTACCCTCCTCCCCACCCCCGCCACTGCAAGTCGGCCCCCAGCACCCATCCACCCTCTGACCCTCCCCTGTCTGACAGCACAGGAAACCCGCTCCTTCCTCTCTCCCAGGCTAAGATTTTCCCTCCCTTCACAGATTTTGCTTCAAGCGCTACATACGCTACATACGTATAACAAAATAAGTCACCAATTTAACTGAATCGCAAGGCAGGTCTGCAAAAGGAAGGAAGTGTTGTCTTTCCACCTCCCCCAGCCTCATCCACACAGCCCCGCATGGCAGAGTCAGACAGTTCACTCCCAGTCATGTCCGACTCTTTGTGACCCCATGGACCACAGCATGCCAGGCTTTCCTGTCCATCACCAACTCCTGGAGCTTACTCAAACTTACGTCTGTCGAGTCGGTGATGCGATCCACTCATCTCATCCTCTGTCATCCCCTTCTCCTCCTGCCTTCAATCTTTCCCAGCGTCAGGGTCTTTTCCACTGAGTCAGCTCTTCACATCAGGTGGCCAAAGTATTGGAGTTTCAGCTTCAGCATCAGTTGTTCCAATGAATATTCAGGACTGATTTCCTTTAGGATTGATTGGTTGGATCTCCTTGCAGTCCAAGGGTCTCTCAAGAGTCTTCTCCAACACCATAGTTCAAAAATCAATTCTTTACCACTCAGCTTTCTTTATGGGCCAACTCTCACATCCATACATGACTACTGGAAAACCCATAGCTTTGACTAGACGGACCTTTGTTGGCAAAGTCATGTCTCTGCTTTTTAATATGCTGTCTAGGTTGGTCATAGCCTTTGTTTCAAGGAGCAAGTGTCTTTTAATTTCATGTCTGAAGTCACCATCTGCAGTGATTTTGGAGCCCAAAAAAGTAAAGTCAGCCACTGTTTACCCATCTATTTGCCATGAAGTGATGGGAATGGATGCCATGATCTTAGTTTTTTGAATGTTGAGTTTTAAGCCAGCTTTTTCACTCTTCTCTTTCACTTTCATCAAGAAGCTCTTAAGTTTCTCTTCACTTTCTGCCATAAGGGTGGTGTCATCTGCATATCTGAGGTTATTGATATTTCTCCCAGCAATCTTGATTCCAGCTTGTGTTTTATCCAGCCCAACCTTTCACTTGATATACTCTGCATATAAATTAAATAAGCAGGGTGACAGTATACAGCCTGGACGTACTCCTTTCCCGATTTGGAACCAGTCTGTTGCTCCATGTCTGGTTCTAACTCTTGTTTCTTGACCTGCATACAGATTTCTCAGGAGGGAGATCAGGTGGTCTGGTATTCCCATCTCTTGAAGAATTTTCCAGTTTGTTGTGATCCACACAGTCAAAGGCTTTGGCGTAGTAAATAAAGTAGTAGATGTTTTTCTGGAACTGTCTTGGTTTTTCTATGACCCAGCGGATGTTGGCAATTTGATCTCTGGTTCCTCTGCCTTTTCTAAATCCAGCTTGAACATCTGGAAGTTCAGGGTTCACATTACTATTGAAGCCTGGCTTGGAGAATTTTGAGCATTACTTTGCTAGAGTGTGAGATGAGTGCAATTGTGCAGTAGTTTGAGCATTCTTTGGCATTGCTNCAGTTTGTTGTGACCCACACAGTCAAAGGCTTTGGCATAGTCAATAAAGCAGAAATAGATGCTTTTTGGGAACTCTCTTGCTTTTTCCATGATCCAGCGGATGTTGGCAATTGGATCTCTGGTTCCTCTGCCTTTTCTAAAACCAGCTTGAACATCTGGAAGTTCATGGTTCATGTATTGCTGAAGCCTGGCTTGGAGAATTTTGAGCATTACTTTGCTAGGGTGTGAGATGAGTGCAATTGTGCAGTAGTTTGAGCATTCTTTGGCATTGCCTTTCTTTGGGATTGGAATGAAAACTGACCTTTTCCAGTCCTGTGGCCACTGCTGAGTTTTCCAAATTTGCTGGCATATTGAGTGCAGTACTTTTGCAGCATCATCTTTTAGGATTTGAAATAGCTCTACTGAAATTCCATCACCTCCACTAGCTTTGTTCATAGTGATGCCTTCTAAGGCCCACTTGACTTCACATTTCAGGATGTCTGGTTCTAGGTGAGTGATCATACCATCGTGGTTATCTGGGTCATGAAGATCTTTTTTGTATAGTTCTTCTGTATATTCTTTCCACCTCTTCTTAATATCTTCTGCTTCTGTTAGGTCCATACTATTTCTTTCCTTTATTGTGCCCATCTTTGCATGAAATGTTCCCTTGGTATCTCTAATTTTATTGAAGAGCTTTCTAGTCTTCCCTATTCTATTGTTTCCTCTATTTCTTTGCATTGATCACTGAGGAAGACTTTCTTATCTCTCCCTGCTGTTCTTTGGAACTCTGCATTCAAATGAGTATATATCTTTCCTTTTCTCCTTTGCCTTTCTCTTCTTTTCTAAGCTATTTGTAAGGCCTCTTCAGACAACCATTTTGCCTTTTTGCATTTCTTTTTCTTGGGGATGGTATTGATCACAGCCTCTTGTACAATGTCACAAACCTCCATCCATAGTTCTTTAGGCACTCTGTCTCTTAGATGTAATCCCTTGAATCTATTTATCACTTCCACTGTATGATATAAGGGATTTGTTTTAGGTCATACTTGAATGGTCTAGTGTTTTTTCTTGCTTTCTTCAATTTAAGTCTGAATTTGACAATCAGGAATTCATGATCTGAGCCACAGTCAGCTCCCTGTCTTGTTTTTGCTGACTTTATAGAGCTTCTCCATACATGTATAGGACAAGTCTGTTCTGATTTCTCCCACCAAAGACCTTAATTGAGGCAAGAAAAATAACCCACAAATACCTTTAGATTTCAGTAGTCAGCTAGAGAGGGATGGGGTGTAGAGAGATGGGAGAGATTGATGATGTAGAAGCAAACAAACAATAAGTCTTTCTCTTTGGACTACAACTTGAGAAAGAAAAGCCCAGAAAAGAGCAAATAAAGGCCAGACCTGAGACTCTTTCTAACTCATAATAGTAAGAAGCAGAATCTTTCTTAAGGGTCTTCATTTCTGGTGTATTGGATCTCAAAGTCACTCTTCTGCTTCATGTCAAGACTCCAAATGAAGACTAAGAGTTTTCCTTAAAAATATAGCTCATCAGGCTTCCCAGGAATTAGGAATCCCCCAGGAGAAATGGTTCACCTTCACTTAAGGCTAACAATAAGCCAATTGTTTATATCCAGTGTCCAACATACAAAGACTAGAGGATGAATCTGAAAGAGTTTAGGGAAGGCAATGCATTTGCAGTAGTCTTTATAGGAAAAGCAGTGAACAAGATCATGTTTTATGTAGGCAAATTTAGCCCCTTTTAGTATGAAAAATGGCCTGCCATGCAACATAAACAATCCTCCATACAGCTACTTTTAAAAGTACATCCATTTATCTTTCATCATATTTTATTACTGCTGCATTTTATTGTAAACATTATGAGCAAAATCAAATTTACAAGGAACAGAATAAAGAAAGTAACACTCACTCATGAAAGGCAGTGATGAAATGCTGATACAAACTTTGTGTGTGAGTGCAAATATTCACGTCTTTCATTATCTGTCTTTGCATGTTCTAGGTTAATGGATTTCCTTGTGTAGACGTTCTATCAGAGATGCTTGTCACTTTTTTACAACTCTCAGAGTTCTTTCCTGAGTCAAGCAGTGTGCCAAGTACAGGTCCTGACACATCCTACTGGTTTTATTTCCATTTTCTTTCATTTAATTACTTTGACTTGAGCATCTCTTTGGAACTGAAGGAAGACATGCTTTTGGCATCTAAACCATTTTTTATCACACACACTTAGTTGCAAGTCAATAAAAATCTTAACAGTGACTATAAAATGCTAGCTTTTCCCATACACCCCAACCTAAACTTTCAGAAAACCTAGGAAAAAGAAAAAGAAAAAAAACTGAATGTAGTCTCTGAGCCCATCATAGCAGGAAAATTGTTCATGATTGAAAACCAGCACTTCTGAGCATGGCATGCCCATGGGGTCTGTGAGCAGCTCGACCTCCCGTGTTCTCTGCTACCTAGTGCTGTTTCTCCTGACTCATGACCACTCTACACCTTCCAGAGGTCTTCTACTCCCCTCCAGAAACCTGGGGCTTTCCCAGAAGAATCCTGCAAGTTGGCTCCGAATTTATTTTCATACCCACCACCCACCATAGTCAGCTATTTACTGAACGCCTATGTTGGAGGCATTATGCTAAGTACCAAGGATACAGTAAGACATAGTCACAGGTGGGAGAGGCACAAATGACACCAGAATTATAATAATGTGATGAAGTTTCTTATGTAGGGGTGTGCGTGTGCTCAGTTACTCAATTGTGTCTGACTCTTTGCCACCCGTGGACTATGGCCCACCAGGCTCTTCTGTCCATGGAATTTTCCAGGCAAGAATGCTGGAGTGGGTTGCCATTTCCTACTTTCATAGGCTAGGAGGTCAGCATGTGTGGTGTCAGCCTGGACGTGTCAGCCAGTGGTGCTGGTTTGAGGAACTGTAAGTGACTGTATGATTGAATGAAGAGAGCTTTAAGAGTGGAGACAGATGAGATAGGATAACAGGTAATTGGTATGGGGACTACATGAGCTATGGGAGGTGATCAGATGCAACTTTATTTTTCCTACCAATGACCCTTTCAAATCTATTTAGTGGAAATAACATAAATGCCCCACTCATAAGATAATGAGTAAAGTGTGATTGGCTCATATGATATAATATAGCAATATAGAGTCAATTTCATCTTTATATCTATCAAAATGCATAAATCTTAAACATGTGCAGTAAAGCAAGTTGCAGGTACCACTTATTTAACTTTTAACTCAGGATTACATATTTTAATTAAAGCATAAAAACATGACCTAAATAAATGCATACTTATATATGAGATCAATAACAATGTTATAAACTGTGAAGTATCAATAGGGTAGATGGAGTGAAAAACAAAAATGATGTCATTTTAAGTATTTTTTTTTAATATGACAAATAGAAATTCCAAAATGTGAACAGTTCTTAATTCTGGGTGATAGATACATAGGTATTTGTAATTCTATGTATAGCTCTTTATTTTGAATAATTTAAAAATGTTTTATATTGGAGAAATTTAATGTTTAGAAAATAAAAAATACTTAATAGTTACTCTGACAATAGTGCAAAGGATAAACTAGAACAAGTAGAAAATATAGGTAAGGAGATTGGTTGGAGACTGCTCAAGATAATGTGTATATATGTGTGTGTGTGTATATATATATATATATGATGTTTGAAGCTCTGACCTGAGGGTAACTATGATAATAGAGAGAAACAGATGATTGTGAATAGTACTGAAAAGATAGAGTCTGGGGACCTCCCTGGTGATCTAGTGCTTAAGACTTTGCCTTCCAATGCAGGGGTGGGCATTCCATCTTTGGTTGGAGAGCTCAGATCCCACACGCCTCCCAGCCAAAAACCCTAACCATAGAACAGAAGCAATATTGTAGCAAGTTTAATAAAGACTTAGAAAAATGGTCCACATCAAAAAAGTTATTAAAATTTAAAAAGAAGATTCTATTGGACCTGCCAACTGAGTCCTGGGACAGGGGGTGGGAGGGAGACACAGGGTTCAAGAGAGAAGCCAACTTCAGGAGCCTGCTGAATAATGGTTGTATAGTCACAGGCAACTACTGAGCTCTTTTGTCACTACAGGTCGGGTTCTATTTTCTAGAAACGTTTATAAATGGCATGCAGTATGTACTCTTTTTGTCTAGCTTCTTCTTCTCAACATAATTATTTCGATAACTATCCCTGTTATACAAGATTGTTGTTTATACGTGAAAGTGAAAGTGTTAGTCACTCAGTTACATCTGACTCTTTGCAACCCCATGGACTGTAGCCTCTGTTCATGGGATTTCCCAGGCAAGAATACTAGAAGTGAGTAGCCATTCTCTTCTCCTGGGGATCTCCTCAACCCAGGGATCGAACCCAGGTCTTCTGCATTACAGGTGGATTCTTTACCACTTGATCCATCAGATAAGTATATAAAAGTTCATTCTTTTCTATGGCTTTGTAGAATGTTAGATTTTATTGATTGCCAGTCTCCCTAGACTGACCCTTCCATGCCAAGCTTCTTGCTGTCATATCAAACAAGATGTATTCTCCTCACCTGCCTACTGCCCTCCCACATCAAAATCTGCAGCTGCTTTCCTTCCCCATGTCCTCTTGTTACTAACTGGTGGATTGTACAATGCTACATAAACAAAATATTAAATGTATATACTCTCAAGAGGGTTGGATGAGCTAATCTTCAAAGTTCCATCCTCAAAAATCTCTGATTTTCTGCATTTCTGTTGAGTTCACAGTTTCACAAATGAACTGTCACTTTGAATATGAATTTGCTAAAGAAACAAAGATCACCAGTACAAGTGAGGTAAGACTAACTAAATGAACACCCCAGTTACCATGCTGGAGCCACCCCTAAGTTCATCTTTCAGTTGGCCTATGCAGATAATAGACAAACAAATCAATATCAATGGCCTACGTTCTACATAATTGGCATCTTGCCATTCCCAGAGCTACCATATGAAACAAATTCAGCTGGTAGCCTGAGGACTCCAGGACTGCCTTAGAAAAATAACTAGTCTGGCATAGCAACATCTGGGAAGTCTGCAGAAGCCAGATTCCAGGAAATAGGCACTGTGACAGGGTTGCAGCATGGATGCCCAAGGGACCGAGAAGCCCTGAGGGAGCTGTTTTAAGTAGCTGCCTACTGATTGAGTACCATGAATGCTTTCACTTGGCAGGGAGAGATTACACGACCTAAAGATGTCTGGGTGGCATTCAGAGTTGATAGACAGTAATGAGCGCTGGTTAAAAAAAGTATTTTAGTGTGCTCACAACTGCTAGACTTCCTGAGAGACATCTCCTTTCTGTGTTTATATGTTTACACCTGTATTAAGAAAGGAAAAAGAGAACAAAGTGAAGAGGGAGNCAAAAAAAACAAAAATTGAAAGAAACCTTTCTCTATGTGGGCTTCCCTGGTGGCTCAGATGATAAAGAATCTGGTTGCAATTCAGGAGACCTGGGTTCAATCCTTGGGTTGGGAAGATCCCCTGGAGAAGGGAATTGCTACCCACTCAAGTATTCTTCCCTAGAGAATCCCATTAACAGAGGAACCTGGTAGGCTACAGCCCATGGGGTCACAAAGATCTAGACACGACTGAGCAACTAAGCACACGTTTTCTCTATGCTCTTAGAAAGCTTCTCCATGTTAAGTGAAAAGACATCATAGTATGCAGAGACCAGGCTCTGAAAAAACTGGGTCCTTGTTTCCACCACTAATAGCAGCTAGAAGACTTTGAGCGAGTCACATGACCTCTCTGTGCCTCATTTGTTTCTTCCTGAAATGAGGACGGTAGATTGAATAAACAGTCCTCCAGCCTCACTCACTGCACACTCGAATCGTGCAAGAAACTATGAAAAAATATTGATGTCCAAACCCCACCCCTGACCAATTCCTGACTAATGGAGTCTCAGAATATATAGGGTTGGGATAAACTATCTGGCTTGACTGCAGGGAATAAGGTATAAATGTCCCTACATTCTAGAGCTAACAATTGAGTGGGAGAAACAAAAGGCAAAGATATGTACACAGCAAGATGGTAAGTGTTAAGTAAGGTAAAGAATAGCGTTATGAGAAAGAATATTAAGGAAAACATGACTTTAAATGGGCAGAGGGGATCTGAAACGACCATTCCACGTGTTGGAAGAATAAAAATGGGAGGTGGGCCAGGAAAAGTGCAGAGGAAAGAGCTTTCTAGTCACAGGGAACATATCTTACCTGGTTAGATATATATCAAACTTGGTCATTTCCATATATGTCGGTATATATATATATATATGTGTGTGTATATATATATTTTTATATATGAATAATTTGTTTCAAGATCCAGATCCAGACCACAGAGGTGCAAAGGAGAGTACAGAGTGATGGGAGAGAGGCACTAGGTTGGCCCAGTGTGGGGTCCAGAGCCAGGACATGTTGAGGATATTAGATGTTTATCTTCAGTATAATGGCAATAGCAAACCAGGGATTGGTTTAAACAGGGGAGTAACACATTCATATTTGTCTTTTAAAGATCATTTGTGTTTACTTGTAGAAAAAGGCTTGGTTGGGGCTAAAGGAAAAAGAAGAAAACAGTTAACGTGTTTTTATAATAAATGAGTGAAGCTTTTGTTCTTTGATGATGCCAAGTTTTAGCAGAATTCTGGGTACCTGTGGAGATTAAATAAAGAACAGAAGAACAAGAGACAAGAAATTTGACAGAATGCAAGTGACAGAACTCATTAAAAATCAGGAAATTGCTTTATACTGAATTAAGACGAGTGCCTTTGGCTTAATCTATGCTATTCTCTTCTAACTGGATTTATTTTGCCCCACAAAAGCACACTGAAGGAGCCTGCCCCCATTCCTACTCTCTCTTCCATTGTGTCTCTTTTTCCTTGTCACTGTTTATGTCTCTATGCCAAGGCTTAGGGTGGCATTCAACCTTGGAGTTCCCTTTTTCATCCCTGCACAGGTTCCCCTTGTGCACCAGAGCATGGTTGGAGGGAAACTCTAATTGTGTAGAGTTTGGCCAGGCACTGATTTTTTAGCTTTTTGTCCCGGCCTTGAGTAGCTGGTCCATTGGCTTCAGTCCATTTCCTAATGGAGAGGTGTCAGCTTCACAAAGGCATCACCTCGATTGGCACTAATTACCACCTTTCAGAGCCATCATCACTCAAAGACTCAAGACAGAAAGGTCAGCAGGAAAATGAACTTCCACTCACACCTTCTGGGGTGGTCTCTGGCTTCTCACCATGCAGAGAACAAGGGCTAACAGGGAACAGACCTTTCCGCCTTTCTGCTCTTAGGCTCCATGTTTCTTGAGAAATCTACCTTTGGTTCACTAGTCCTCAGCTCGTGAGATGACTGAACTCACGGCAGAGCTCAGTCTTGTCAGGATTCCATCCCTGTCCCAGTTTCCCCGTGATTCCTGGTCTCTCCACCCCAACCTTCACTGTCAACCTCCAGAGGCTTCTAACTGCATATGGTTCTGGTAAAGAAAGTGACAGTGGGACTTCCCTGATGGTCCAGTGGCTCAGATTCCATGCTCCCAGTGAAGGAGGGCCCAGGTTCGATCCCTAGTGGGGGAACTAGATTCCACATACCACAACTAAAAGCCCCCACAAGCCGCAATGAAGATCAAAGATCTCACATGCCTCAACAAAGACCTGGCACAACCAAATAAGAATAACTATTTTTTTTAAAGAAAGGAGGTGTCAAGGGCCCTCCTGGTGTGCAGCGACAGCAACAGCCTCAGCCAGAGGCACAGTGACAGAAGAGAAGTGGTGATGATTTTTGCTCCTGAAATTAAGTTCATTAAGACAAGCATTTGGCAATCTTCATTAGCATAGCAAACAAAATGATGGAAAAACATCAGAACTGTTATCAAAATATTAATAAATGTTTACAGAGAACAGACAAGCTGAAAAGTACCTTAGGTATCAATTTATGTAATTCGTGAAACTTTCTTTCTTTATAAGTTTTATATTGTAAAAGTAAAATATATCCATCAAAGATTTGGGAAATGATGCAAAAAGTGCTCCCAAAACTAAATTAAATGATTTATAGAATAGTAGTCTTACTATTCAGAGATAACTACTGTTAACATTTTTACTTTCTTCTAATAATAAATGCAGTTTTCTTTCTATAACTGGATTCATGACTCTGAAATTAGAAATGCCTCCTCTCTCTACAAAGAGAGTACTTTTTAAAATTATGACCAGATGATGACTTTTATTATAAAATACTGAGATGAATCCAAAGGGTCTCCCTTTCCTTTGAGTCCTATCTCATTGCAATGCTAAGCNCAAAAAGTGCTCCCAAAACTAAATTAAATGATTTATAGAATAGTAGTCTTACTATTCAGAGATAACTACTGTTAACATTTTTACTTTCTTCTAATAATAAATGCAGTTTTCTTTCTATAACTGGATTCATGACTCTGAAATTAGAAATGCCTCCTCTCTCTACAAAGAGAGTACTTTTTAAAATTATGACCAGATGATGACTTTTATTATAAAATACTGAGATGAATCCAAAGGGTCTCCCTTTCCTTTGAGTCCTATCTCATTGCAATGCTAAGCAATACCCAGCTAATATCCATACCAATTCCTTCCTCTGCCCAAAGATGGGCCTATTCAACTGGCTACCCCCCCCACACACACACACATCTGTGGGTGACACATGGGTTGCCTTCTACAGGCAGCTGAGCAAAAATACTAGAAAGCAGTCATGCTCCGAGGCATGTGGGATCCTCTTGAACCAGGACTGGAACTGGTGTCTTCTGCATTGCTAGGTGGACTCTCCAGTACAGAACCACCAGAGAAGGCCATGTAGTCTGTGCCTTTAACCATCACAGAAGAACCTATAGAGATGCTCACAGCATCATGGTGATACTGAAGCTGCAGAACAGTCTAGTGTTATAGACAAAAAGGAAGAGGTTCCAAATCAAAAATTGAGAATGACTTAGAAATTCAGGTTTTACTCAACTGTGAGATAAACCTTACTTAGAAAAAATGAGTGAGATAATTACTTCAAGTCATGCTTAATTCTATTTTAAAATTAGTATCATCCATTGCAATGGCAAATTATAATATTATATAACACTTAGGCATATCTTTTTTCATGTTTTTTGATTGAAAAAGAATAAATTGATTAGAAACGCATGCTGAGTTTGTCTTGGCTAATTCCNAGAAAAAATGAGTGAGATAATTACTTCAAGTCATGCTTAATTCTATTTTAAAATTAGTATCATCCATTGCAATGGCAAATTATAATATTATATAACACTTAGGCATATCTTTTTTCATGTTTTTTGATTGAAAAAGAATAAATTGATTAGAAACGCATGCTGAGTTTGTCTTGGCTAATTCCCCAAGGGAAGGCCATAACCTAGGCCTCAGATCACAAACTACTAGAGTCAGGTAGTGGGAACACCATGGACTTGGGATTTGAAGTCCTGCTCCAACATTTGCTAGGTGAGTTATTTACTAGGTGAACCTTGTTCATCTTGAATTCTTTACATAGGGAAATGGAATAAAATCTCCTTTGCAGTGTTTTCCTGAGGATTAAAAAAAGATGGTGTCAGTAAAGTGCCTGGCAACAGAAGTTGGTTAAGAATTGGTAACTTTTATCCTTTGTTCCTCTTCATAACAGTTCATTGAGTTTGAAACATAGTACCCAAAGGGGAAAGAGCATCCTCACACCTTCTGGCTGTGGCAGTGCAAACCCTGTCACGGTGAGGATGGTAAGAGGAGGATGACTGCAAAGGGTAGTGAGAAGCAGTTCATCTCTCCCTCAGCACAATGGCCCGACCCGCCCAGGCAGGGAGCAGCAGCTCGGCCAGCAGGCTGGGAGCTGGCTGGCCTTCTCAGGCCAATTGGGATCAGATAAAAGCAGAGCAGAGAAGGGAAGAGAATCTCTCCCAAATACTATGCTAATCAGCTTCTTTTAAAATCTCTGAATCTTCCCAGGCTCACCCTGAGTCTCCAGTCTATACCCTGGTGTCCCGTGGGGATGCAGATGAAGATAGATAATTGGAAATATAATTCAGCTACGTTATAATATTACAGATTAGAGGTTTGATACAGAAAGGCTGCAGGGTGGTTGAGAATAAAGTAATTACAGCCCCCCAGGATACTGCCGCTGACATCTCCCCTTTGAAGAGCCCAAACAGCGTTGCCAATATTAATGGGCTGCTCATCCTTGATCCCAACATTGCTAAGAAATGGGAAAGGGACAAAAGGAACAGAGCGGCTCTTCCAGGGCCCTAGTTGGTGAACACCAGTTACTGGGCTCCGAGGAGCATTAACAGTCATGGAAAGGCTCGCAAAGTCCATGCCTCCAAATTTCTTGTGGAGACAACATCCATCTAAGAGCTAAGTGGCAGACGCCAAGTTATCGTGAAGGAGTTAGGCTTCTCCTGAGAGCTGAATTATGATTGTAGCAGAGTGAGTGAAGCTTGATTTTTTTTTTTTTTTNCTTGCTATTCTTGGGAACTCTGCATTCAGATGGGTGTATCTTTCCTTTTCTCCTTTGCCTTTCACTTCTCTTCCTTTCTCAGCTATTGGTAAGGCCTCCTCAGACAGCCACTTTGCCTTTTTGCATTTCTTTTTCTTGGGGATGGTCTTGATCCCTGCCTCCTGTACAAAATCACAAACCTCTGTCCATAGTTCTTCAGGCACTCTGTCTATTAGATCTACTCCCTTGAATCTATTTGTCACTCCCGCTGTATAGTAGTAAAGGATTTGATTTAGGTCAGACCTGAATGGGCTGGTGATTCCCCTACTTTCTTCAGTTTGAGTCTGAATCTTGGCAGAGAGACCCCTTTCACTGTTTTCACTTCATTCTCCTGAGGGTCACCTCTCTAACTCTCCAGTTATGAGAAACACTCTCCGCTATGTCCTAACTGGTGTGTGTGTGTTCCAGCCATCGCTCAGTCGTGTCCAACTCTTTGCGACCCCATGGACTGTAGCCCGCCAGGCTCCTCTGTCCATGGGNTCCTGAGGGTCACCTCTCTAACTCTCCAGTTATGAGAAACACTCTCCGCTATGTCCTAACTGGTGTGTGTGTGTTCCAGCCATCGCTCAGTCGTGTCCAACTCTTTGCGACCCCATGGACTGTAGCCCGCCAGGCTCCTCTGTCCATGGGGATTCTCCAGGTCACGATCCTGGAGTGGGTTGTCATTTCCTGCTCCGGGGGATCTTCCAGATCCAAGGATCGAACCCGTGTCTCTTATGTCTCCTGCATTGGCTGGTGGGTTCTTTCACACTAGCGCCACCTGGCACGTCCGTGTCTTCACCCAACAATGTAAAGCGTCATTGCCTCTTTCCTATGAAAGACGAGGCTTTCGTCTATCTACGCCTCTTCTCCCCAGTTTTGAACAGTCACTGCTGATCTGCTGATTACCTTTAATACCACTCTCAAACTCCTCCCGCGCTAAATGAACTTTGGACAGGATCGCTTGGCCCCTCTGTTACGTTTGTGTCCGTGTTGAAGTGTTCCACTTTCTGTCTCTTAGTTGGATTCGAAAGTTAAAAGCCAGGACTTCCCTGGTGATCCAGTGGCTAAGACTCTGCACTCCCAGTGCAGGGAGCCCAGGTTTGATCCCAGGTCAGGGAATTAGACAGAGAAGGCGATGGCACCCCACTCCAGTACTCTTGCCTGGGAAATCCCATGGATGGAGGAGCCTGGTGGGCTACAGTCCATGGGGTCGCGAAGAGTCGGACTCAACTGAGCAACTTCACTTTCACTTTTCACTTTCCTGCACTGGAGAAGGAAATGGCAACCCACTCCAGTGTTCTTGCCTGGAGAATCCCAGGGACGGGGCAGCCTGGTGGGCTGCTGTCTATGGGGTCACACAGAGTTGGACACGACTGACGTGACTTAGCAGCAGTAGCAGCAGCAGGGAATTAGATCCCACCTGTTTCAGGGAATTAGATCCCACCTGTTTCAGGGAATTAGATCCCACCTGTTTCGACTGGGTTTTCATTCCGCAGCTAAAGACCCTGCACAATCCTGTTTGTTCAGTCCCTCACATCATGTGTGACTCTCTGTGACCCCATGGACTGCAGCACACCACGCCTCCCTGTCCTTCACCATCTCCTGGAGCTTACTCAAACCCATGTGCATTTAGTCGGTGATGCCATCCAACCATCTCATCCTGTCGTCCCCTTCTCCTGCCTTCAATCTTTCCCAGCATCAGGGTCTTTTCCAGTGAGTTGGCTCTTCCCATCAGATGGCCAAGGCATTAGAGCCTCAGCTTCAGCATCAGTCCTTCCAGTGAATATTCAGGACTGATTTCCTTTAGGATGGACTGGTTGGATCTCCTTGGTGTCCAAGGGACTCTGAAAAGTCTTTTCCAGCACCACAGTTCAAAAGCAGTGAAGACCTGGAACAGCCAAATAAAATACTTAAAAAGAAAGTTAAAAACCAGCAGAAAACATTAGATTGTTATGATAACATAAGCACTTACATGAGCACAGGAATGGGGCTCGGGCTCCAGTTCCACTTTGTAGTCGCACGAGAAGGGTCTTTCTAGCGTCGCGGGCGAGTGGATCCTTTCCCTTCCCGTCCTTCAGTTTGTGCAAGATCCTGACACAGCTTAGCTCGGTATTAGGGTCGTGACGTCCGTGTTGCCTTCCTTCGTTTCTTGTGGAAGAGTTGTCTTCTTTAGTGTGTCATCAAATATCACTGTGTCCCACTGGGTCCCTGACACTCTCGTTAGAGCCCTCTGGCTCTTGGTCCTGATACGGGATTCCCAGTGCACAGTTACTGTTCTGAGAGTCCCCTCCGTGAGCTGCTGGATAAAAGAGCTGTCCCTTGTTCTGCTGGGACACGGATTCAAGTAACAACCTCAAAAAAGGAACCTAGAGTATGAACTCTCGTAACGGAAAAGTCTCTGATTTTCACACGCGCTCAGTGTTGAGGGATTCCAGATTCAAGATGGTCGTCTTGAAAGACACACGCACTGCCTGCTTTTCATCTCCCCTTTCCTTTTCACCAGCGACAAGTTACGGTGCTGAGTCTTTGCTTCTTCCCTGGAACTTTGTAGGAATATCACCGTGTCTGTTTTCCCTGGGTGCTCTGAAATGCCCTGGTGATGGATCTGGGTGTGAGTCTTTTTTTTTTTAATCGAGTATAGTTGCCTTATAATGTTGCATTAGTTTCTGTTGTACAATGGAATGAATCAGCTGTGTGTGTGTGTGTGTGTGTGTGTGTGTGTGTGTGTAAGAGTGTGTGTGCAGGTTCAGTCACTCAGTCGTGTCCGATTCTGCAATCCCACGGACTGTAGCCCACCAGGCTCCTCTGTCCATGAGATTTCCCTGGCACAATGCTGGAGTGGGCTGCCGTTTCCTCCTCCAGGGGGTCTTCGTGACCTAGGGGTGGAACCCACGTCTCCTGCATCTCCTGCACTGCAGGTGGGTTCTTTACCATGTGCGTGAATATATGATATTTGTTTTTCTCTTTCTGACTTACTTCACTCTGCAGGACAGACTTTAGGTCCGTCCACGTCTCTACAAGTGACCTTTATCCATTCAGTTCCCCTCCTGGAGGTTCCTTCAGACTGAAGCGGCGTCAGATTTAAGAATATCCTTGTATTCTCATGAAAACCTCCCTTACTTCTCTCTCTCCATCTTTCTGGATTCCCGGCTGGACCGTTTGAGTTTCGTTCCCCTGGTCCCTTCTTGTTTCTCACGTTTTCTGACTCTGCCTTTTCGCTCTGTATTCTGAGACCTTCCCTCAACTTCCCACCTGTCCCTGCACGTTACCGTTTTGTTCATTGCGTGATGATGTTCTAGGAACTTTTCCTTTCAGTGACGGGATAAGCTTCCCAGGCTTGAGAGAAGTGGTTTGGGGGTCTCTTTGGGGACAAACTGGAGAGCCGTGCGTGGGCAGGTCTTCCTTCAAGCAGAGGCCACGTCCACTGCGTGTTTGTTCCTTCAGATCAGACACGGAAAAGAGAGGAGCCAGAGGCCTGCTCCTTGCCCCACTCCTGCCGAGAGCTCGAAAGCAGACAGACTCTGGCACTTGTGCGTGTGTGCAGGATAAGAAGTAGGGTCCAAATTGGAGGCTGAGGGGCCCCGGTGTGTTTCCGTTCTGGAGTGAGCATGAGCGGAGGAGCCAGTGGCCAGGGGCTGATGAAAGCAGGTCCTGGGGATGCTGGGTCCATGCTGGGTGGTGGAAAAGGAGGGCACCCTCTGGTCAGGGAGGGGTGCTCGGTGCAAAGGGCTAAACCCTTGGGCCCCCTCCCAGCCTCACCTCACCAGCCCTGTGACCCAGACGGGAGTGTCACTCTGCTCCACCTGGTGTCCAAACCCAGTAGTTCAACCGCTGCGATTCTGCCTCAGCCTCAGAGCCTTGAGAGTGGGCCTGAGTGGACAGTGGAGCAGGCAGCGCGGGCCTGGCTCTTGGCACGTGTCCCGGGCGCGTGCTGGGTCCCAGCCCCTCAGGACGGCTAGGGGTCGCTGGCTTGGTGGGCCAAGTGGCCTCAAAGCACTGGACTTAGGGCTTGGGGTCTTCCTGGTGTCCCCAAACCAAGCTGAAGTGAGGTTGCTCTAGCTGGGGAAATGCCCAGACCCTCCACAAGGACAGGCCTGAGGACCCAGCTCGGAGATTGCCCTGCAGTGGGGTGGGGAGCCCTCGGCCCACCAGGTTGGGGGAGGGGCACTTGAGTGAAATTGCTGAGCCTGGCCAGCGGGGACCCCACGACCACCTGCTCCAGGTGCAGAGAAGCAGGGCTCTCAGAGGCCCAGGGCTCTCTCATCAGCCTTTGCAAAAAGGCCCTGGAACCTTTGTTCTGGACCTGGGGGCCTCTTCCTGGGGGCCGGGAGGCACGTCCCTCCCCACAAGGGAGGCGCCTGGCTCCACGCTCCCTGAGGCCACATTTAGAACATGCCCAGGTGGCCAGTGGGTGTGTGGGCCGGGGGAGTGCAGGCGGATGGGGGGACGGCGGAGAGACAGCTGCGGAGGGAGCTGGGGTTCCGGCCGCACCCCAGGCTGGGCCGCACCTGCCTGTCCTCCGCGGGGAGGAGCAGGTGCCCGGCCGGCACATCGCTCGAAGCCCCCCGCCCCCGCAGCGCCCGGCCGGTTCGCACCGGCCCTCCCTGGTCACGGGCTCCCCGGCCACGGCCACCAGAGCAGCTCTGCCTCCGTCCCCGCACCGCCTGGCCTCTCCCGGCCCCTGCCCTGCCTCAGCCTGCTTTGCAGCTTGTGCCAGAGTCCACAGCGTGGATATTCCCTCCCAGGCCGAAGGCAGGCCGCCAGTGAGGCCCCTGAAGGCAGAGCCGGCCCTGCGAGCTGGTAGGAGCCCCTGCCCCCACCCCCAGCCAACGTCCTCATCCTCCAGCCTCCGCGGCCCTGGCTCAGGGTCTGAGACACAGCCAGCCCTCAAATATGTCACCAGGCGCACTAGCCTGAAGTCCTGGGGGCAGCTTCAAGCCCAGGCCTGCTGGGTCAGATGCCAGCGTCCCAGTCCCGGCTCTGACACCGGCTGCCTGCCTGGGCCTTAGCTTCCCCACCTGTAAAATGGCCACATCATCCCCGAGGTGTCCCCTGGTTACAGACTTCTATACATCCTGCCTGAAACTGCCGTCACCACCGGCCCATGGGCACCTGTGAGTGACCCTCCTGGAAACTGCAGGCCCCGAGGCATGGGCACAGGCAGTCAGGGGGCACCAGGCCACGGAGATGAGGAGGCCGGTTCCCCGAGTGTCCCCAAGGCTGCGCTGGCACCCAGTAGGCCCTCGGGAGATGCCCGTGCTGAGTCCCCACCTCTGGCCAGTGCCTGGCACTTCGAGTCTTCCTCCAAGAAGCAGGGAGGAGCCCGAGGAGAGGCAGCCGGAGCCCCGGCACCTGAGCCTGCGCTGCCCTTGCCCCATCCACCCTGCACCTGCCACATCTGTGTTCTCCAGAACAGGACCCGGCCTGACTCAGGCCTGTCACCTCTTCCCTGGCACCTGGTGCAGAGCCTGGCAACTGCTCAGTCCTCAGAGAATGGGAGCAGGGTGGGGGTGAAGAGGGTGCAGGGGATGCCAGGACGGGAAGTGGCTGAATGGATGAGGGATGACTAGGTGGGTGGATGGGTGGATAGGTGATGGGCGGATAGATGGATGATGGATGGATGATGGATGGACGGATGATTGACGGCAGATAAGTGAATGGGTGGGTGGATGGGTGAATGACAAGATGGATGAATAGATGAGTGGATGGGTGAATGGATGGAGGATGGATCAGTGGGTGGATGGATGGTTGGTTGGATATAGATGGATGATTGGTTCAGTGGACGGTTGGTTGGATGGGTAGATAGAGGGGTGGTTGTTTGAGTGGATGGTTGGTTGGACGGATGGATGGATAGATGGATGGATAGATGGTTGAGTGGATGGATGGTTGGAGGAGGTGGATGGATGGGTGGATGGGTGGATGAGTAGATGGATAAACTGGTGGGAGAGTAGGTGGATGGTTGGTTGGANGGATAGATGGATGGATAGATGGTTGAGTGGATGGATGGTTGGAGGAGGTGGATGGATGGATGGATGGGTGGATGAGTAGATGGATAAACTGGTGGGAGAGTAGGTGGATGGTTGGTTGGATGGAGGAAATGGGTGGATGGTTGCCTGAGTGAGGGGATTTGGTGGGTGAGTAAATGGAAGGGAGGCAGGCAAGCCAGGGCTCTGGCTTCCTCATGTGGAGCACAGACTTTTTCGAAGCAGAAGTGGCCAGGTAGCAGACTGTGGCCGCTGGCCTCTCCCTGGCAGCCAGTCAGCCTCAAGTCCCGGCAGTTCCCCTGGCCAGGCCCCCTCCCCCATCACTGCAGACCGGGCGCGCCTTCACCTGGGCTGGGCTTCCGCCCTCTGGCTCATCTCCCGCTGCCAGGAGCACTGTTCCCTCTCAGTCCACCCACTCGCGCCGTATTTCAGAAACGTGAGTTTCCCGCATGCTTGCAACCTGCCCTGGACGTGGGGCCTTGGGCAGCTTCGCGGGTCGTGTAGGAGCCTCGCCTCCCCCTAGGCCCCCTGCCCCGCCGTGGAGCCCTGTGCCTCTGCCCTCGATGGTCTGCTTCCCAGCGCGCACGCACCCTGGGTATCCAGGGACCCCTCCCCGACCTCCGTCGGGTTTGCTGTGTGCAGAGCGCTGGCCCCGTGAGCTGGCTTCCGGTCCTCGCACAGACGCGGAAGCCGGGGTGTGGTCATTCAGAGCAGCCCCAGCCCCAGCTGCCTAGCCTCTTCTCGGCACCTCCTCCCAGCCCCTCGGGGAGAAGGCCGGCCGGCCGCGGCCCGCTCTCTGCGCGGAGGGGCCCCACCGCGGTGTGGCCAACGCCCAGCCTGGCCCTGCGGGACTCGCGGCCCTTCCCGCGGCTGGGCCTCCTCCCCATCACTGCGGCCTGGGCCCTCTGTAGAGCCATCATTTTTACACGTATCTCCGCTTTTTTTGGATTTCCTTCCCGTTTAGGTCGCCACAGGGCCCTGAGGGGAGTTCCCTGAGGTGTCCGTAGGTTCTCGTTCGCCATCTGTTTTGCACACAGTGTTGGTCCAGTGTGTCTGTCAGTCCCAGGGGCCCAGCTCATCCCAGCCCCGTTTCCCCGCCCGTGTCCAGGTTTGGTCTCTCTGACTGCGTCTCTATTTCTGCTTTGTCGATAGGTTCATCCGTGCCATTTTTCTAGATTCCGCATATCTGCGTTAATATGTTTTTCTCTCTCTTCTTCACTCTGTGTAGACTCCAGGTCTGTCCATGTTGCTGCAAGCGGCCTTACGCCTTCTTTTCATGAGGGAGTGATGCTCCGCTGGATGTATGTACCGCGTCTTCTTGATGCATTCCTCTGTAGCGCCCGTCTTACGCCCAGTTCTGATACATTACATTCTGCAGGGTCTCTTTCTTCCTTTGTGTCTTCAGGAAGCATTGCTGAGGGGCATGCCCACCTCAGAGGCAAGATTTCCTCTAGGGGTGACGAATATTCTGGAACTAGACAGAGCTGGTGGTTGCATAGCACGGTGAATGCTCTAACTGCCACTGAAGTGGTGGCTTCGCAACAGTTAATTCCCCATTTTATATACTGCACCCTGGTGGTTTTGAACAGAAAATAATCTGGCTTTTTCTACAGACGGGTTTAGTCCGAACGACAGGCAAGCAGGACTGGTCCCGGGCAGGAAAGCAAAGGCAAGAGGCAAGGGTCGCGTCCAGGGGCAGAGAGTAAAGAAAGGGGCCAAGGGGAGCCCAGGCTCCTGTCTTGGCCCCCAGGACCCTGGCCTGTAGGAAGGCATGGGCTGGAAGCCCTGCGGCCTCCTCCCCCGAAGGTGCTTTTCATGCTCAGCAGCCCCAGGGTGTCTGAACACGCTCCGGTGGCTGCCAGCTGGCAAACAGGGCTTTGCTGATTCCAGCCCAACTGTGTGAATCAAGGTCAAAGTGGAGGCTGGCGTGGTGGCCGGAAGCCGGACCTGGCAGATGGCGCTGTCACGCCCCTGCTCCCTGGCCTGGAGTCGGCCCTGTGGAGCCCAGGCTGTCTGTGGACATGCGAGGGCTGGAGGCTGAGTGGGGGGGCGGGGTGGGTGGGGAGCCCCACGGAAGGTTGAGGTGGGTGGGGAGCCCCACGGAAGGTTGGAGCTTCCGAAGCTGGGTTCCGGCTGGCGGCTGGGAGGGTCTTCGGTCCTCATCCTGGGGTGCAACCTCTTCTGCTCACCAATCTTTTTTGCCAAGCCTCTCAGGCTCTTGGATGGGCAGGCGGGGGTCCCCATCGACGTGGGGACGTGACTGGGGCTGGGGTCAGGGACCTGAGGTGGGTACCGCGGAGGTCGGGGTGCTCGGCTCCATATTTCTGTGTCACGTCGTCTCCACTCAGGCCGTGCAGGGATGTTTTACCTCTTCCCTGACCTCCTCCCGTCCTGGCGCTCAGATTCCCTGGCCTCCTCCCGTCCTGGTGCTTAGAGCATCTTTTTCCTGATGGGGACACCGAGGCAGAGAGGCCTGTGACCCATCGGATGTGCCCCGGCCATCACCCCTCCCCTGGAAGGACAGCAGGGGCACCCGTGCGTCCTGCCAGGCGTGGCG
>SJYS01023115.1:1126176-1139190 GCA_006410695.1 Philantomba maxwellii | reverse complement strand
GCGCTATCCTGGGAGCAGGGGTCCGGAAAAACAAACGAGGAAGGAACCTCCCTGTTCAAATTGACTGGCCTCTTGGTGGTCGAGGCCGGTGGTCGAGGTCAGCGATGGAGGCTAAGTGTCCACACCTGTCCCTCCACGTGCACTTGGCTGGCCACCCAGGGGCCACCACCGAGATCCTGCAGAGATGCACTGCCTGGCTCTGAGTGACCACCTGTGCGTTGGTTCCGGCTCTTCCTCTAGAGAAGCAAAACCAACAGACGAACACGTGACCTTCCAACAGCGTCCCTGACCCGGGTGCCTCCCTCCTGAGTTCCTGCCTCCCCGTGCCTGCAGGCATCTCTCTAACACCAGGCAGGTCTGATGGTCACGTGCTCAGAAAAGCCTTTTCTGACCTTGCTTGATTAGAATAGCTCCTACCGTGTTACTCACCAGTGCAGGCACCTGGGCCGCCCTCCAAGAACCTTCACACTCTGGTTAGTTGTTCAATGTGCCCACAGGCTGGGAGCTCCATGCTGCTGCTGCTGCTAAGTCGCTTCAGTCGTGTCTGACTCTGTGCAACCCCACAGACGGCAGCCCACCAGGCTCCCCCCTCCGTGGGATTTTCCAGGCAAGAGTACTGGAGTAGGGTGCCATTGCCATCTCCGGGAGCTCCATGGGCCAGGGTCAAATCTGTCGTTTTCCTCATTGTCTCCCTGGGTGTGGGTGCTCATTCAAGAGTTCAAATTGCTTTTGGATGGATGGATAGAAGGATAGATGGATCAGTGGATGAATAGAGGGAGGGAAGGAGGGAGACAGGGATGGATAGAAGGATGGATGGATCCTTTGATGGAGAGATGGAGGGATGGATGGAAGGAGGGATGGATCTATGGGTGAAGGAGGGAGGGATAAGTAAAAAGATAGACGGATGGATGGAGGGGTGGATGTAAGGATGAAAACACGCCTGTACTTATCAACAAAGAACAGGGACACATTTAGCCAATTTTTGCTAGTGATACTTAGGGATGGGGAGTGCTGTAGGGCCCTGTGGCCTGGGAGTCGANCAGGCCTGGGTCTCGCGGGGCCTCCTTGAACTGAGACGCATTTAAACCCAGCCCCGCCTTGGATGCTCCCACCCTTCCGCCCTCTCCCAGCCACGCGGCAACCAGACCTTGGCGGGGCCCCGTCCCCCCGCCTGCCTTCACGGGGGCCACGCCAGGGCCTCCCTCGCTTTATCGAGGAGTCGCACCTCTGTTGTTCATTTAGATGCTTGGTTGTGCCTCGTGGGTTCACTGGCTGGAAATGCGGGTCTTGAACAGTAGGAAGACCGCACTCCAGCCGTGCGGAGCAGGGCTGGGCCCGGGCAACGTCCGCACCCTTGGTGTCTTCACACAGCAGTGGTGGGGTGCGTGCAGAAGTTTGAAAAGGACCTACCTTTTTTTCTTCTCCATCATGGTTTATTGCAGGATATTGAGCATAGTCCCCTGTGCTATATATCCTTGTTGTTTGTTTATTTTTTATATAATATTAATCAGGCGACACCAGCGATAACCCGCCTGCCAGTGCAGGAGACATAAGAACTGCAGGTTCGATCCCTGAGTCAGAAAGATGCCCTGGAGAAGGAAATGACTGCCCACTCCAGTATCCTTCCTGGAGAATCCCACGAACACAGGAACCTGGCGGGCTGTGGTCCATAGCCTGGCGAGGAGTCGGACACGACTGAGCGACTTAGCACAGCACAGTAACAGTTTGTGTCTGTTAACCCTAAGGTCCTAATTTGCTCCTTCCTTACCTCTCTCCCCTTGTTCGTTTGGTTTCTATGTTTATGAGTATGTTTCTGTTTTGTAAATAAGTTATTTTGTTTTAAAAAAGTGGTTTTTTAGATTTCAAAAAGAAGTGGTGTCATATGGTATTTGCCTTTTTCCGTCTGACTTACTCCTGTAGTGTAATAATCTCCAGGTCCATCCACGTCGACGCAGATGGCCTCGTTCCATTCTCTGTCGTGGCTGAGCGGTATTCCACTGTGTATATGTTCCACATCTTCTTTATCCGTTCCTCTGTCGACGGACGCCTCGGTGGTCTCCATGTCTTGGCAAGTGTGAAGAGTGCTGCCTGAATATGGGGTTCCGTGCATCTTTTTGAAGCAGAGTTTCTGCTGGTTATATTCCCAGGAATGGGATTGCTGGATCGTATAGTTCTGATTTTAGTTTTTGAGAAAGCTCCATCCTGTTCTCCATGGTGGCTGCACCAATTTACATTCCCATCAATGGTGTAGGAGGATTCCCTTTTCTCCACACTCTCTCCAGCATTTATTCTTTATTCTGACTGGTCTGAGGTGGTACCTCATGGTAGCTTTAATTTGCATTTCTCTAATAATTAGCCATGTTGAGCATCTTTTCATGTGCCTGTTGGCCATCTGGATGTCTTCTTTGGAGAAATGTCTGTTTAGATCTTCCGCCCATTTTTTGATTGGGTTGTTTTTGTGTCTGTGTGTGTGTTACCGAGTTATGTGAGCTGTTTGTATATTTTGGAGATTTAGCCCTTGTTCATCACATCATTTGCAAATACTCTCTCCCAATCCGTAGGTTGTCTTTTCAATTTGCGTATGGTTTCCTTTGCTGTGCAAAAGCTAATAAATTTGATCAGGTCCCGTTTGTTTATTTTTGCTTGTATTCCTGTTCCCTTAGGAGACTGACCTAAGAAACATTGCTAGGTTTATGTCGGAGAATGTATTGCGTGTGTTGACTTCTAGGAATTTTATCTTGTCATGTCTTCGATTTAAGGAGAAGGACCTACTTTCAATAAATCAGAGTAAGAAGAATATTTAACCTAGTGTTTACACTCACCTTGTGTTAACACTTGTATTCAGCAAACACCTCACACTCACCTGTGTTCACACGCACCCATATTCAGCACAGACTGAAGGGAAATGGCAGGTGTGAGAGCCCCTTCTGACACCGCCTGGGGTCAAGGCAAGAAATGGGCTGACAGTCACCACAGTAATGACCTCTGAGCACGTGGCATCCTGAGGGTCTACACCATCACAAACGAGCAACATTTTCTTGGCAGGAACAGTCACTTTCATGTGAGAACAAAATCCACCCCTCAGTTATCTCTGAGCTGGGCTAAGAGCCTTTGGCTGGCTGTTCCGATTGCGCCAATACTGGGAAGATCAGCAGGTGGGACGTGTGCCAGGTCACCTGGCTTGGCTGGCAGGCACTGGTGTGCGGCATAAAGGCTCGGCCTGTGGCCCTCGGGGCCCGTCAGGCTGTGGACACTGCTCCTCCTGCCTCTCCAGAGGACATGCTGTTGTCGCCTCTGTGGACGGATCACGGTCCTGCCCTCCTGTGGCCTCCGAGTCTCCCCGCTGTGAGCACGTTGGGGTCTGGGGGCACAGTCAGGGCGGGAAGTCTGCGTCTTCTCTGTGCGTCTCCCTGCTCGCTGTAGGAGAGGGCGGTGTGTCCCACCTGAGACCGCGCATTCTGCCTGTGATGTCACCATCCCCAGGTGAGCAGGCTGTGCACACAACCCGAGTGTGGCTGGAATACAAATTCAGAAGTAGCGTCCACCCTTCCTTCCTTCGGGGCCAGGGCCCCCTTTCCTGGTGGTTTGTTTTCCTTCTGAGAATCACAGACACATTCTGCAGGCGGAGGAAGGCGAGACCTCGTGGGGCAAGTGAGGCTTTGGGTGTCAGCCTGCCGGGGTCCAAGCCCCCCCGGCCGGGGGCCGTACACCCCCGTGCCTCCCTTGGCTGGCCTGTGAAACAGGAGCGGAGTGTGTAAGCCTGGACGGGACACTCGCTTACTCTGTGCATAGGTTTGTTCGGGCTGCTGACACAAAGACCCACAGCCCAGGCACCTTAAGCAGCGGAAATTACTGTCTCCAGGCCTGGAGGCTGGATTCCCAGACCCAGCTGTGGGCGGGGCCGGTCCTCCTGAGGGCCCGCTCCTGGGCATGCAGACGGCGTCTCCTCCCCGTGTCCTCACTGTGTCGTCCCTCTGAGTGTGTCTGTGTCCAGACCTCCTCTTCTTACAAGGACCCCAGTTCTATGAGTCTAGGGCCCCACCCTCCTGACTTCATTTTACTTAATCACCTTTTTAAGGCCCAGCTCTAGATACAACCCCATCTGAGGCGCTGGGGTCAGGACGTGGGTATTTCAGGGGACACCGTCCAGCCCATGCGGGTGTTTCTGGGCACCGGTCAAGTGCCTCGTGCCCCATCCTTGAATCCCCCCCAAAGCCCCTGGAGGGTGAACTGTGAGGAATCAGGAGGCCTGGGCAGCTGACCTCTGACCTCCAGCCCCCCATCCCTTGTACTCTCTGCCCCTCTGCCAGGCCCGCCCCAGACCAGACATCATGCCCAGAGGGGTCGCTCTGAGCCCACCCTGCCCTTCCCGAGGCATCCTGAGTGCATCACAGTCCTACAGCCCCCCCACCCCCGACCACCACCCTGCCGGCTCCGTCCTGGACGCCAAGATATCTGCTGCTGCTCGGGCATCGAGATCAAAGTCCAGGGACCCCTCCGACCTCAGCTCGTCACTGGAGCCAAATTTCTGTCCCTCTTGGTTCAGGATCTTTGCCAGGCTCAGGGGAAGGACCCCGGTGACACAGGCCACGTGGGGGCTCAGCTTGTCTCTGGGGCAGCCACCAAAGCCGCAGGTCCCGGGGGGCTTCAGCGTGTGGGAGCAGAGAGAGCATTCTGGGAAGTGGAAGGTTCCAGAGCAGAGCTCCTGCTGCGGACAGGGCCACGAGGGTGGCTGTCGTCGCCGACCACGTGCCCTGCGATGCAGTGTTGGTCAGGCTTCCAGGAGCCGCACGGCTGAGCCCGGCCGGGCAGGGAGCCCGGGGCTCTGTCCCGCATGCCCTCTACTAGGAGCAGCTGCGGTCGGTCAGCATCCGTGCTGCCCGCCCCTGCCCAGCCCCCGCACGCCCATCACCCAGCTTCGTTCTGGAAATCGGCCTGTGTGCCGTGAGTCCCTGGGTATGAACCCGAGGCTCTGGGAGGCCGTGCGACCCCTGCCCCCTGAGCCCAAGCAGTGCTGGCCCCAGAGTCTGAGCCTGGCCTGTCCCCTGTGGCCACCCCACAGGGAGCCGGGCAGCCGCAGCTGGGGCCTCCTCGCCCCCAGACTGTCCAGATTGCCCCCAGCCCAGAGCCCCGGTCTAGGCCCTAACGACCCCTCGCTGTGCTGCAGAAGGTCAGTGGGCACCCGAGGGGTGGTTCTGAGTCACTCCTCTTCCCTCTAGAGGGTGGGAACTACCGCTGCCCTGGGGGCTTCGGGGCTCCGCTGTGTCTGTTGGAGAGAGCCTGGCATCGCGGGGTCAGTCCTGGGAGGGTTCGGAGAACAGGGCTCTGCCTGGCCATGGCTGATCCCAGCCCAGGCCCTGCCGCAGGAGGAGGGGCAGCCCTCACTGTCACAGGGGGAGGGGCGCCCCCAAATCCTCAGCATGAGACGCACTCTGGAGGCGCTTCGACGGAAGGTGGGAACGGTCTTCCCTGAATTCGCGGGCTTTGGGGCAGGAGTGTCAGTTAGGGACCACTTCCTGTCCTCACCCCAGGAGCCGCGGGGCTGGCAGGGGCACAGCTTCAGACACCAGCTCCCTGAACTTTGGAACTCGGTCTGGTTGATGTCCGAGGCACCGATGCGAGGTCACGCTCCTGTCTCGGTCACACTCGGGTATTTCCTTTCTGCTGCGCGCCATGTCCCCCGGGGGGGCCGCCTCCCTCGCCATCTTCTGCAGTAGGATGCTGTGGTTTCTGTTTCCAAAGAGCTTCATTGAGCTTTAATGGCCATCACTAAATTTCCCATGCTTCGCGTTTTGACATATGTGTACGCAACTGAAACCATCACCAAGGTCAGGATGATCAACACTTCGACCACTCCAGAAGTTTCCCGTGGCCCTGCGCGACCCCACCTCCTGCTGGCCGCCATCGCTCAGCTGGCTGCTACGGCAGAGTAGTTTGCTTTTTCTGGAATTTTACATAAATGGAATCACACTGTCTGCGCTCTTTTTTTTTTTGGTTCCTTTCGCTCAGCATAATTATTTCAAGATTTGCATGTGACAGCCGTCCCCTTTCCTGTGTTTCTGACTGAGGGTACATTACTCCTCCCAGGTTTCTGAGTGAGGGTCCCCTCTAGTATGAACCACTTACGTGCCTCTCCACTCACCTGCTGATGGGCATTTGACTCTTAACGGTGCTATGAATATTCATATTCAAGTCTTTGTGCAGACATGTATTGTGTCTCTCGGAAAAATATTTTTGTGTCTCTTCTCAGAGAGGGAAGGGCCAGGTCATGTGCTATTAATAGACAAATGTTCAAAGAAATTGCCGCCCTGTCTTCCAATGCTCCTGCCGAGTTTCGCATTCCTGCCTATCTGTAGGAGAGTTCCCGTTCCTCCACGCCCTCGCCGCTGCTTGGTGAGGTTGATCTTGTTCATTCGAAACCTTCTGATAGACGTGCAGAGGTGTCTCGTGTTTTTAGCGTGCGTTTCTCTTACGATCCATGATGCTGTGCTTGTTAGCCACCTGTGTGTCTTTTCTGTGAGCAGAACTAGAGAGCTGTGGGTGTGCACACAGCTGGAGGTCTCCTTGTCTTATTCTCCCTTACTCTCTCCCCCCAACCCCGTCACTTGGCACCTACCTCTTCAGTTGTGTGACAAGCAGGCTCTGTGTCCCTGGAACCACACCGATAACTCCACAAAGGAAGTGCATTTGAGGTCCCAGTGGATGGGGGACCCTGGGGGTCAGTGGGCACGAGTTTCCGGGTGCCTTGATCGCCCTGCTCCCCACTCCAGGGCTCCCCACGTTCTGCAGCCCCTTGGTTCAGACAGGCTCTGACAGTGTTCCCTCTCAAGAAGCCAGCCCAGCCGAAGTGACCTCGGGAGGGGGAGGCACTGTCTGATTCTGGGCCCAAGCTTTCTGCGGAACAGGCCTGCCAGCCCTGCCCACAGAGAGAGGCAGGCTGCTCCCGGGTAAGGCCTCCACGGGCGGCTGGTGATGAGACCCCGGCTATGGGCCCCCAGAAGCGCACTCAGGGGCGCCCTTGACCTCAGCTTCAAAGGAGAACCAGGCGGCCCCCCTCTGGGTCAGGGCCGCCTGGAAAGCAGGCCCCAGGGAGGCACGGGGGCCTGAAGTTCTGCCACCAGGAATTTGAAATAAAGTTGTTTCAACTCCTGACCAAGGACAGGAGTGTGCTGTGCCCCTCGCGAGGCCCGTAAGATCTAAAGGGAGGAAGGGCTTCAAAGGGCCGGGCGATGCAGCTCAGGAGAGCGACCAGCTGAATCCGTTTTTATTCTGGGTCCTTTCAACTTCCAGCGACACAAGCCCCTTCTCCCCCGTCAAAGCGGCCATTTTTTAGGTCAAAAAACAAAAAGCGGCCGTTTGTATGGTCCAGCTGAATAGCTGAGGCTTAACCGGCAGCCAGCGTGCAAGTGACTGAGCAGTCAGGGGTGGGTCCTCAGCTGCGCGGCGCCGCGCCGTCTCGTCTGCTCCCTCTCTCGGGCTCTGCCTTCCGCCCCGGTCCGTCTCTGTCTCTCCGTCTCTGTCTCTCTCTCTCTGTCTCTCCGTGTCTCTCCGTCTCTGTCTCTCCGTCTCTGTCTCTCTGTCTCTCCATCTCTGACCCCCTCTCTTGGTCTCGCCTCTGTTGCTCTGCCGCCCTCTCAGGCGCAGGCCTGTCTCTCCCACTGCTGAGACCCCTCCTTGTTCAGACCACCCTTCCCAGGAGGCCTGGCAGAACCCAGGCAGGATTCTGATGGGTCTGACTTGGGTCACATGACTATCCTGAAACCAGCAGTGGTGGCCTGGGAAATGGGAAGCTCTGACTGGCCAGGATGGGTCATGTGGGTGTTACCCCTGCTAGAGACCGCTGTCCCCCCCCACTGACCACGTCCAGGACCTTGTGGGGAGGCCGGGGAAGTAACGCTGCAGGGAGGGAGCTGGGGAGCCCCTGGCACACAGAGCTCGGGCCCCCGTCTCCACCACCCGCAGCCGCTTCCTCCTCGGGCCTCATCCCTGTGTCGGCCCACCTTCCACCCCGGCCCCAGGCAGGGACCCGGGAGCTCCCTTCAGCCCTTCACAGAGGCCCAGATCCTGCCTCTCCACACTGGGGCCAGGCAGACCGACTTCCCAGGCCCAGCTCCCGAGTCCCACCATTCAGGACCCCCACAGCTGTGGCGCCCCAGCCCCACTAAAGCCAAAAACACAACCTCTGTGCACCAGCGCCGAATCAGATCTTGGAGACAGACTTTTGGATGAAGTAGAAAAGAATAGGTTTGTTGCGTTGCCAGGCGAAGGGGACAGAGTGGGCTCGTGCCTCAAAACTGTGTCTTCACCCTGGAGGATTCGGTGAGTTTTATAGCAGTGGCTCGGGGGTGTGGTTGCTGGTAAGGATCAGCGTGTGTTCAGGGCTTGCACTCGGTTACTCTGGCCTCAGGTGTTTAAAAACAGGTTTTTAAACTGCGACCTTCTCTGGAATGATAGCTCAGCTGGTAAAGACTCCGCCTGCAATGCAGGAGGAGACCCTGGTTCAATTCCTGGGTCTCTGCTGGAGAAGGGATAGGCTACCCACTCCAGTATTCTTGGGCTTCCCTGGTGGCTGAGCTGGTAAAGACTGTCTGCAATGCGGGAGACCTGGGTTCGATCCCCTGGAGAAGGGAAAGGATACCCACTCCCGTATTCCGGCCTGGAGACAATCCATGGGGTCGCAGAGAGACGGACTCGACTGAGCGACCTTCACTTGCGCTTGCACTTCTCTGGAATGGAGAATGCTGACATCTTCCATTTGTAGGTGGTTTTAGTTCGGCTAATGTTAGTCGCTCAGTCGTGTCCGACTCTTTGAGACCCCATGGACTGGAGCCCACCAGGCTCCTCTGTCCGTGGGATTCTCCAGGCTAGAATCCTGGAGTGGGTTGCCGTGCCCTCCTCCAGGGGATCTTCCTGACCCAGGGACCGCCCCCAGGTCTCCATGGCAGGCAGACCCCTTGCCACCTGAGAGCGCGCAGCATAGTTTTGTGTGTTTCTTGAGGAAGAACCAAGGCCGCACCGCTGCTCACTGGCTGCGCCTCTGTCTCCGCATCCCTGTCCCTCCTCTGATGAGCAGCTGTTTGAACTTACCCTCTGGAACTCTGGGAAGGTCACGAAGGTGAATGAAGCCTGTTTCCTTCAAACAGGAATCGGGGACCATGGAAAGGAGCCCCAGAGTCCGGCTCGGTGTCACCACCACCTCAGACCCCGTGGTCACAGCTCCCCAGCCCCACTGCCTAGGACCCCCACAGCCATCCACCATGGAGGCTCAGCCTCTTAGCCCTGCACACCCTCCCTCAGCACGAGGTCTGCTCGGAGGGCAGGGACCCCAGAGCTGGACTCACTTTCCCCTGGTGCCTTCGCCCTAGGGTGAGGAGGCAGTGGAGACCCAGCCTGGCGTGCCCAAAGCTGGAGAAAGGGCGGACGGGGGGCGTGGAGCTTCCTCGGGGGCTGGGAGCCCTGGCTCGGCAGCGGCTCTGTCGCTCACAGCCCAGCTGCACTCTGAACCCACAGCCGGGCTTCCCAGGCATCTGGTAACTGGCTGGAGGAGGGGTACCAGGGCCTGAGGCCCCAGGAAGGAGGGAAGGATGCTCTGCAGTGAGGCTGGTGCCAAAAACGAAAGCCTCAGAGGCCACGCCCTACAAACAAACCTGCTTAACTGCCTCCCGACCAACGCCGCACACCCATGAACCACACCCAGACCGCTCCGTTCTGCCGTTTATTCATTGCTTTCCCGAAAAGAACAAACCCCTCTCCTCCCGGAAGAAGTGGGCATCCCGGCAGCAGTGTGCTGCCCACACAGGGGAGGAGGTGCTGGGAGGATCCATTCTCCAGCAGGAATGGGAGGCTGGCTTCCCCTGCAGGCTGGCTTTGGGGAAATTCAAGCCCTTTCCCTCCAGCCAGAGGCTCTACCCAGAATAAGGTGTTCCCCAGCTCCACGGAGTCCTGAGAATTTCAGCCACCTCCAAGAGACCGTCGGCTGTGTTCTCTGGGATCCCTTTCATTGCTTTGTCTAGGCTGTAGAGCTGAGGGGCTCCCACGAGGACTTTTCAGAGGTCTGAGATGGGGAAGGGAGCTTAGCTTCCGTGTGTCTTTCACGGAGCTGCCTTTTCCTGCTGGTCTTAAGCTCGCGGCCAGGATGAGTCTTCGTTGTTGTTCCGTTTTGTTTTCTGTCTGGCCATGCCAGCTCTCAGCTGTGGCACACGGGATCCTCGGTCTTCCTGGCGGCAAGGCGGATCTTGAGCCGCAGCATGTGAAGCGTAGTTCCCTGACCAGGGGTCGAACCTGGGCCCCTAGCGCTGGGAGCACAGAATCTTAGCTGCTGGACCACCAGGGGAGTCTCTGTGTGGAGTGTTTTCAAAGAAAAAGTCAGGACCCATCCCGGGGCTGGAGACCGCGCCTCCATCCCAGAGACCGCTCCTCCATCCCGGGGCTGGAGACCGCGCCTCCATCCCGGAGACCGCGCCTCCATCCCGGGGCTGGAGACCGCGCCTCCCCTCGCGGGGCCCCCACCTCCAGCCTGGTGACTGGCTCGGGGAAGAGGCGGCAGCTGCAGTTGCTCATTGTTGCTGTTCAGCCGCTCAGTCGTGTCCAGCTGTTTGCGACCCCATGGACTGCAGCACGCCAGGCTTCCCTGACCTTCACCGGCTCTCAGAGTTTGTTCAAACTCATATCCATCGCATCAGTGATGCGATCCACCCATCTCATCCTCTGCCGTCCCCTTCTCCTCCTGCCCTCAATCTTTCCCAGCATCAGGGTCTTTTCCAATGAGTCAGTTCTTCACATCAGGTGGTCAAAGTATTGGAGCTTCAGCTTCAGCATCAGTCCTTCCAGTGAATATTCAGGGTTGATTTCCTTTAAGATGGACTGGTTGGATCTCCTTGCAGTCCAGGGGACTCTCAAGAGTCTTCTCCAACACCGTGGTCCCAAAGCATCAATCCTTCAGCACTCAGGCTTCTTCATGGTCCGGCTCTCACATCCGTACATGACTGCTGGAAGCTGATTTCCAGATTCTCCTGTTGGGAGCTCTCCTCTGACCCCTTAGGAGAAATCACCCCACCAGGATGGAGGTTGCACTCTGACCCCCTCCCCTGGCCTCCTGGCCCTCTGTGAATGCACCCCCAGCCTGCAGCTGACTGTGAACTAACTGCCTGAACATCTCCCTTCAAGGGTCCTTACTCACTCTTCTGTGGCCTGTCTCCTCAGCGTGTTTTGGTCTGGATTAGGCCCGTCCCCTTTAAGCTGCTTGGGTTAGAAGGTACACACGCAGCACGTGCAGCCTCCTGACCAGCCCGTCAGCCAGCAATGGGCTTCGCACCTGCCTTAGCTCGAAGTGCTACGGTGCTCAGACACCACGACCGAGGGGCTTAAACCACAGAAGTCCACGTTCTCACGGTTTGCAGGCCGTAAGGGCCTCTCTCCTGGACGTGCAGACAGTTACCCTCTTCACCCAGCCATCTCTCTGTGTGCGTCCTGGGCTCTCTTAGAGTGTCCCACTTCCCCCGTCTTGTAAGGACACCAGNTCTCCTCAGCGTGTTTTGGTCTGGATTAGGCCCGTCCCCTTTAAGCTGCTTGGGTTAGAAGGTACACACGGAGCACGTGCAGCCTCCTGACCAGCCCGTCAGCCAGCACTGGGCTTCGCACCTGCCTTAGCTCGAAGTGCTGTGTACTCAGACACCACGACCGAGAGGCTTAAACCACAGAAGTCCACGTTCTCACAGTTTGCAGGCCGTAAGGGCCTCTCTCCTGGACGTGCAGACAGTTACCCTCTTCACCCGNGCAGCCTCCTGACCAGCCCGTCAGCCAGCACTGGGCTTCGCACCTGCCTTAGCTCGAAGTGCTGTGTACTCAGACACCACGACCGAGAGGCTTAAACCACAGAAGTCCACGTTCTCACAGTTTGCAGGCCGTAAGGGCCTCTCTCCTGGACGTGCAGACAGTTACCCTCTTCACCCGGCCATCTCTCTGTGTGCGTCCTGGGCTCTCTTAGAGTGTCCCACTTCCCCCGTCTTGTAAGGACACCAGTCAGGTTGGATTAGGGCCCACCCAACCAGCCTTACTGTTACCTCCTTAAAGGCTCAATTTCCAAATACAGTCACATTCTGAAGTACGGCGAGGGGTGGGGGGGCGGTCAACACTTTAACATATGAATTTGGGGGGCACATAAGTCAGCCTGTTGCAGCACCCCAACAAAAGATGCTCTGCAGACCACCTTTTCATCGGTCATAGCTGAGTGTGCCTGGAGTAAGTTGGAAGGGCAGCCCCCTTCCAGGGACCAGGGGGAGGGGTGCCGGGGGCTCTCTGGGATTCAGCAGCCTGTGCCTCAGTGAAGGGGACTCTGCGTCCTGCAAACAGAGGAACCAGTCAAGCCAGGCAGGCTGCTTTGATCGTGGTGGGCAGGTGTGTGGCTGAGCAGAGTCTTCCTTCTGTCCAGGTAATTAATGAGCCACTTCAAATGCTTGAGGCTTTCCTGCTCAAATCAATTATTCAGACTGATGCATCCAGAGGGCCCCAAACAGGAAACAGGGAGGAAGGAGATTGCTGAGTGGTTGTGATGGAGACTTGTTAGCGGCCAGCGTCACACCGCACAGCATCTGTGAGACACTATTGCGGCTAGGTGCCCGCTCTCTTCCCACTGGTGGAGGAGAGGGCTGAGGAAGGCAAGCTCGGGAAGGCCAGGTTCTCAGGAAGACCAGTGAAAGTGTTACTCAGTCATGTCCCACTCTTTGCTACCCCGTGGACTGTAGCCCTCCAGACTCCTCTGCCCGTGGGATTCTCCAGGCAAGAAGACTAGAGTGGATAGCCATTCTCTTCTCTAGGGGCTTCCCGACCCAGGGATCGAACCTGGGTGCCCTGCACTGCAGACAGATTCCTTACCATCTGAGCCACCAGGGAAGCCCAGTGAGACCAGTAACTTCTTCCGTTTTCAAGATCAGTTGTCAACCTGTATCTTCGTCATCAGTGGCCGAGGACCCCAGAATGAGCCCAAGTGGATAGCCTCAGTGTTCGTTCTGGCGT
>SJYS01023115.1:1027813-1058969 GCA_006410695.1 Philantomba maxwellii | reverse complement strand
CAGGGGGCCGGCGGGGCATGCTGGGGGAGGCTGTGCGGAGAGGGCCCAGAACTCCGAGACCGCCTCGCTGGGCAGCCTCCGGCCCGCAGCCAGCCACTGTCCAGGGGCCGCACCGCGTCTGTAAGCACGACGAAAAGGCCCCTGAGCACTGGCTTCCCCTTCCCCAGCCAACTTGGGCTGACTGATAAAATGACAGCGCATCTCTGAGTGTATCATTAACTCCTGGTTTCTGTTTTAATTCTCATGTTTCCATATGGATTGGATTGAAGAGGCAGGATAGAGAGTAATAATCCAAGAGAGGGCGTGTGTGCGCGAGCGTGTGTCTCTCTGTTTCTAAATCGGGGCAACAGATTCTTGTGTGTTCCACCCGGGAACCCAGTGGTTGCTTAGCAACGAAACGGTCTCCGCAACCAGGAGATCCAGTGAATAATACCCGTCTGATTAACTGAGAGTAAATCAAGCCACTGAGGAGGAGGGCAGGCTGGACCAGCCCCAGGCAACCTGCACGCAGCGCCTCAAACGCCCTGGTTCCTCTCTCCCGTGGCGGCGTCCCACGGGGCTGTGGGCAGGCTGCAAGCACGGAGCCAGGTCTGACGCCCCCGTTATTAGCTGCTGGCCTCTCAACCCTCAGCGCGGACTTGACGCAAAGCACGGCCTCCCTGAGCAGGCGTGCGGATCGCTGCCTCCTAGGCTGCGGAAGACAGAGGGCAGGGAGCCAGCTCCCGGGCCCGCACGGGGAGGCCGATGTCCCCTTCTCAGCACCCTCCTGGTTCGCTCTGTGCTCACACCCCCGGCCACACAGGGCAGACGTGTGAGCTTCCCCCGCTGAACACGCCGAGTCAGGCCCCTCTGAGGTTCTCCTCTGGGCAGCTGTGTACATTGCCCACCCCACTCTGCGGCTAGAGAGGGCCTTGCATCCAGGCCTCCGCTTTCATCTCATCCATCGAGAGAAGCTTTTTTTTTAATTGTCATTAATTTTGCAGTGTTGTCTCAACCCATTCCCTCTTGTCGTTTCCGTCTGCTCCCGTGATGGGTGGTAACAGAAGAGGGTCGTGCTGAACAGACGTAAGTGCCGCGTGCAGAGCCCCCTCTCTGGTGTGCTGTCCTGTCCCCCGGCCTCACTGCCCACCCGTGGGTCTGCTTCTGACGACGCACGCGGCTGCCTGCAGAGCCCTCTTTCTAAAGAACATCCCAGCTACCTGGGAACCGCTGGGCTGTTCCCAAGGGAGGGTGGTGCTCACGCCCACCCTCTGGCTCAGAAAGACCCAGGGGTAAGTGCGACCCGGGCCGAAAGAGCTACTCTCACCGGGGGATCAACGTGCCTCCTGGAGAAGGCAATGGCAGCCCACTCCAGTGTTCTTGCCTGGAGAATCCCAGGGACAGGGGAGCCTGGTGGGCTGCCGTCTGTGGGGTCGCACAGATTCAGACACGACTGAAGCGACTCAGCAGCAGCAGCAGTGCTTCACAAAGCAGCGAGCCAGGCCGCCTCCTGACAGGACGGCCCCGGCAGGTGGGCCCCGGCAGCCGCAGGCCCAGGAGGCAGCGTGCTCCTGTGAGAGCCTCACGCGCTGCACAGAAGGCCCTCTGTCCCTGGAAGGTCCCTCTGGGGGAGCTGCTCCACCCCCGCTCGGACGTCCCTCCAGCTGCCTGCTGCTGTGTCAGGGCAGTTCCAGTGAGCCTTCCCCCGGCGGAGGGGAGACAGGCCCGTCAATGGGGGCTGCAGGCATCTTCCATCCGACCCGGGCCTGGGATCTGCAGGTTTCTTAAGTCCCACCGTGCGCATGGCACACCTCTCGCCCCATGACTGGGCTCTGGGGGCAGAGGGCTCCTGGTCCCTGCCTGTGATGCCCTGGACCCACAGGGCTCCCGTTTTTTCATTCTGAGTGGGGCTGGTGGTGCCCTGCCCTGCCAGCACCCAGCATACCAGTGCAGCCAGTCGCCAAGGCCCCGGAGGCTCTCAACAGGGTCTCCTCTGTGCAGCATCCAGCCCCGGAGCCCCTGGGCTGCCAGGAAACCGCACGTGAAGCCCCGGGGGCGGATGGGGCCCGGGCCACGGAAATGCTTCTCCCCAGGACAGGATCAAAGCCCAAGTCCGGCACAGGCCCCTCCTCCAGACCACGCACAGGTTCCCCGCTTGACACGGCACCCAGTGGGGAAGGGCCAGGAGGCTGAGAGGCACCCTGTAACCCACTGGCCGTCTCACTCACTCACACACACACACACACACACACACGCAGGGCAGAGAGGACAGGCTGAGAGGCACCCTGTAACCCACTGGCCGTCACACACACACACACACACACACACACACGCAGGGCAGAGAGGACAGCCAGCCACACAGCCAGAACAGGGCGCAGCCAGACTGGGCCCCGGCCCTTTCATCGGACGGGGCAGCGCCCACGACCGGCCCCAGGAGCCGTGGGGGTCCCACTGTGAAGCGGCCAGCCTGCTAGGCGCCCTTCCCTGCCCTTGTCCTGTGAAGCCAGAAAGCCTCAGGGCTGACCGGCGATGAGGAAGAGTCTCCTAACGGGTGCCGCACCTTCCTGCTGAAATGGAAGCAAAAGACGCAGCTCCTCAGGCGGCGTGGTAGCGTAGCGGGACTGGGTTCTGGCCGCCCCTGCCCCTCTGTGCCCACCCGCCCCTGGCCTGGCAGGGCGTCTGCTCTCTGCCGGCATGCTGGCCCTCAGCCCTGCTGTGGTTTGGGTGTCTCCGTCTCTCCCCTCCGAGACCACGTCCTCGTCTGCTTTGTGGTCGGACTCGTAACGGTTTTCTCTGTTGCTGCCGTTTCAGAGGCCCCGAGGTCATGAGCACCGTCTCAGGTACGCGGAGCACGACGGTCACCTTCACCGTTCGCCCTGGGACCTCCCAGCCCATCACCCTGCAGAGCCGGCCCCCGGACTACGAGAGCAGGAACTCAGGACCCAGACGCGCCCCCAGCCCCGTGGTCTCGCCAACAGAGCTGAGCAAAGAGGTCCTGCCCGCCCCCCTGCCCGCTGCCACTGCGGCCCCCTCGCCCACCCTCTCGGATGTCTTCAGCCTTCCGAGCCAGCCCCCACCCGGGGACCTGTTTGGCTTGAACCCAGTGGGACGCAGCAGGTCGCCGTCCCCCTCCATCCTGCAACAGCCAATCTCCAATAAGCCTTTTACAACTAAGCCTGTCCACCTGTGGACTAAACCCGACGTGGCGGACTGGCTGGAAAGCCTGAACCTGGGTGAACATAAAGAGGCCTTCATGGACAACGAGATCGACGGCAGCCACCTCCCAAACCTCCAGAAGGAAGACCTCATAGATCTGGGCGTGACTCGCGTCGGGCACAGGATGAACATAGAAAGGGCTCTCAAACAGCTGCTGGACAGATAAGGGTGGCTGCTCCTTGCCGCCACAGACTCCGTGTTATAAATAGAGATGGGCTTGCACCGAGATGTTTGGATGGTGAGCGCCAACCCCGTTCCGCGGGCTGGTCTCCTGGGGACCCAGAGAAGTGTGTATGTCCGCGGCGTGGCTGTGCTGAAGGCCCCGGCTCTCTGTGTGGGCTCCTTTGGGCTGTTTCTGTCAAAGAGGGGACTGGGGAGGGGTCCTTCCGAGGTGGAAAGGGACGCGTGCGCAGCCTGCCTCCTCTGTGCCGGCAACCTCGCCTCGCCCGGCCCACGCGGGCGCCACGCTCCAGCAGGCGGGCGCCCCTGCACTCTAGACACATACCTCCCGCGGCCTCCCTGCGCGCCCGGCAGCCCCCGGCCTGGCGCCAGGGCCCTCCTCCATCTGCGGCCTCTCGAGGGCATGCGGTGCTCACGCGCTCCTTTTCTTTTCTGGACGTGGCTCGCAGCGAGACGCCCACAGACGTGCAGACCCGGTGCCCTTCCTGGAAGGTGGAGAAGCGTCTCCCCTTTTCCGTGGATCCTTTCCCGCCCCTCCGACGTGCATCCGTGCTTCTCTGGCCCATTGAGGCTCTTGGCAGTGATAGTTGTTCTGAACGGGATCGTGCCCAGCTTTGCTTAGCTTTCCTTCTTTCTGCAAGTCTATTAGCATAATTCCAAAGTGGCCAAACAGATGTCACGTGGAGTTAGTCGAAGCACAAAGTCACGATTCCAGGGCAGAGGGAGGCCCAGCTGCCCGCACACGGCTCCAGGGCCAGCGTGTCCCCGGGTGGAAGCAGCTGTCAGCCAGGAGCGGCTGTCCAGGAGCATGGGAAGGGGCTTCTCTGCCTTCCACCATTCTTTAGATTGAAAGGTGTTGAATTCTGCAGGCCTCGGAGCGAGTGAGCATCCAGTCTGACACGCAGGATGCCACAAGGTCCATGGTGGGCATGGCTGCTGCAGGATGCTGGTGGGGGCGGGGGTGTGGGGGGTGGCCGGCCCCTCCCAGCTCTGAGCCCTACCAAGGGCAAGCATCACTGCTGAGACAGCCCTTTCATCCTCTGAGGCCAGGGAAGACGGTACCGAGGGGCCTTCCCCCTTTTCCTCTGAGTGTCCAGGAATCCCACCAGCTTGTCTTAATAGTACAACAGGTTTTCAGAAAACCCAGTGGGCGTGGCACACAGACAGGACCCAGGGTGAGGATGCAAAGCAGAGAGATGGAGGACAGAGCAGGGAGGGCTCGTGGGCGGCAGTCTGGCCTCGGGCAAGGCTTTCCTGGGCCTTGCACCCTTCATTCCCCCAGTGCCCCCTTCCTTGTGACAATACCTCTGATTTCCACGGGAGGTCGCCACCGGCACCCAAGTCACAGAACACCCAGTCAGGGGTCAGCTCGTCCTCCCACATATGGAAGAATGTCAAGTTTTTGGCTTTTATTATGATTTCAGAACTAGCCTAGCCCATCTCTAATTATAAAAACATGATTTTTTTTCCTTTTTTTCTTTATGCTCACAATCAAGTGTCTGATTAGGTCTGGAACAGCTCTAGAATGAACACATAAAATTTAGCAATTTAAAATCTTTCTTTACTGCAAGTCTAAATAGTTGTACAGATAGTTTATAAGCACAATATTTTAAGGAAAAAAAAAAGTGGCTGGTCTACTAGGCAGCCTTTGTGCCACTTCAGTGCTAGAAAGTTAAAGAAAAACAAACTTTTGTGATTTAATACTACTATTTCTGTGGAATAATTATAAAAGTATGACCTTTTTAAATCAACCTTATTGGATGCATCTGAACCAGCAGAGCTGTGTTATATTTTCTATCTTTGCTAGAACTTCGACATCAAAGGACAATTATTTCTTCAAAAGTGGTTGTAATTCACAATGCAGCAGTTTTCTGCAAAAACACACTCACCACACACACAGTTTTTCCAGCCACATGTCCCTGAATTGGAAATTGAGTTTTGGACCTTCTCTTCCAAAACCTATTGCAGGTCAATCTTGGTATTTGAATGAAGTCAATTTAATATTAAGGTGTTTTACTTCCATGTACTTTCAATTTTTCCATCATGAGATGAATATGACCCCAGAGAAGCTTCAAGCCAAGATACTACAGATGGCCTGCTAAGGCTGCCGACAGTCGGAAAGTGTAAGATGGTGATTTGGCCCTTATCTGTCTTCCAACTGGTGATGTTGTGAAACCCAGTAAGCACAGCACCCCATCATGGCTCGTTTCTCCTTTGCCTACTGCCGGCCTCACCTCTCTGCTCAGTGCCAGGCAACATGCTAGACAGGATGAGAGTGAAAGGATCCTCAGGCAGACGGTGCCCAACGGCAGCGTGGGGCGCTGGGGCCACTGGACGTGGGCAGCCAGGAGGTGAGGCTCGGCTGCTACTCCCTTTCTTAAAGAGACTTCCAAGTCACATGCAACTGACCAGAAGCAAGCAAAGCTGACCGCGTTGGTGGTTCACACTACCTTACTATAGAGAAGTAACAGGACCCATCAGAGCCTGCACTAACCAACAAAATAAACACGTTGCCAAGATGAATCGGTCCCTAGTTCTCTTCACCGGTTTTGCTACAGAAAGCAATAGTTCCTCATTTGACCCACCACCCAGCTCGCCCCCTTGAAACACGTCAGGACCAGGCCCTTCCCCAAGCCCCTCTCCAACGGTGAAACAGATGTTAAACTGCTCATATAAAGATTATGTTAATACTTATTCCAGGTTTTAAAACGATCCACTTTTGTTACATACTGTAATTTAGATAAATTGCATTTACATGCCTAGTTTCTGTAATATTGTGTATACAAAACCACAACTGCTCAAGATGTAAATTATGTATACCTGCCAAGACACCTTCTCCAGGGTGTCTGCACATTTTAAGTTAATCCATAATATAACAATGACGCAATGTGACTGTTGATTTGCTGAACTTGACATATCACAAAGTGAATCATTTGTGATACTTTAGTTAATAAAATGGTGATTTTTTTTTTTTCTTTTCTGAGTTATTTAACAAGCAAGCATTACCCAGGGTGATCGGGCAATGACTTTGTGTGTGGACCACAAATATTGGTTTTTCCCATTAACAAGATTTTTTGTTTTTTTAGAAACTAGTATGTTTCACACTATAGTCTGTGTAACATGTGTTCGCATTATCTATGTTTCTGTTACTTTTGTGCTTTTATTATTTTTAGACCTTATTAAAAACATAAAGAGAAAAACAAGCTCCTGTAATTTGCACTTTCTCCCAATTCTTAACATCTCTTGTATGGCAACCAAAATTACTGTAAAAAGAAAAAATAAATATACTATTGCACTAAGGTTGTGGTTCTGATTGCAAACAGTGAGAACTTTCTGAATTAGAAAGTTGCCAAGCTTACAATCCAGCCACTTGACCTCTATGAAACTGACCAGATAATATCTGCCCGAAGAGTGAAAATTCTTTCAGTGAGCCACCCTGCCTTGGTTCCATCTCCTGCAAGTTTTCTCACTGTACAGGTGGAAACGAGCATTCTTTCAGAACCATGAGAACAGCACCACGGACGTCTGTCAGCACTGCTGGGGGGAGGCGAGGCCCGGCTCTCCTCTGTCTGAGATGGAAGCAGAAGGGCGTGGCGGGCAAGCCTGGTGCAGACCTTGCTCCTCAGAGCAGAGGATGCCGCACACCCACAGCTGGCTGTCTCCTTGCTGCCGGGCACGCAGACTGGGCAGCCTCTCTGGCTGACACAGAGCCAACCACGTTTTTGCGAACACGTGTGCACTAAGGCTTGGGGCAAGAGAATGTGTCTTCTGGCAAAGAACTGAGCCAAGACGACATGGGCGATTCCTTCCACTGTAGGGAAGCATATTTTAGACTTAAATATTGAACCTCTTCTTGGGTCTCATCAGTGAAAACTCACGGTCTTTCGTTCCGGAGCAGTTTCTTCTACTTTGGCACATTCTCCCCTTGAACAGCAGCCACTGTTTCTATGTTCATGACAAATTCTCAGCCTCACATCTTCTGTAGTTCACGCTCCCCGAGACCCACCTGCTACCCATCCAGTGGTTCCTCCCAGATCTTCACCGCCCCAGCCCCGCTGTCCAACGCTTCTTCCAGATAAATGTACCCGCCTGTCTTGTTAAGGGAAAAATAGGTACTGGAAGACTTTTTCCATTTATTTGTACTTTACCCGAGGCATTTTAATAACCAGTAAACTGGGACGTCTTGTGTATTTGTACTGATCCGTGTACACACGCAACAAGGTGTCAGTTCCACAGCGGCCAGGTGTCCAGGCAGCCGCGTGCAGATGGGCCTGCCCCTGCTCTGTGGGCAGATGGGCGATTCCAGACCGGTTTCTCAGACTTCAGCAGATTTGCTCACTTCCGTTTTTAATCCACGCTGTACCAGTGCTTTTGTTTCTTTACTGTTCCTGTAACATGTTTCTGCAGCTTGGTCTTTACCGTGTTATGTTTAAAATTACAGCCATCATTGTCCACTGCTTCTCTGGAACTCTTTGTTTATAGCAATTTTGAAATTTAACTATGAGCCTTCAAATAAATACAGAAACAAAAAAGAGGAAAAAAAGCAAAGTGTGTGCCTTGGGTGTTTTGAACCTGATCTGCATAAAACCATATTGTACTCAAATGCTGTATATTTAATGAGAGGGTAAATACACCTTCAATGTATTAATGTAGCTGATAAAAAAGTTCCAGTGCCTTGGTTTCTGAACTGAGAAGCCCCTATCAATGCACAACGAAAAGTGAAAAAACAACTCAAGAAATGAAATGTTGAGAAGACCTGGACATGGTTCTCGAGCTTTTCTCATCATAAGACTGTGGAATATACACAGTCATTTAAGTTAAAAATAAACAGAAAATTAAAATAAGACTGTGTTATCAATTAATTTTCCATTAAGAGTGCTCTCTGCTATACTACTTTCAGTATTTTCATTTAGTTAAAAATACAAAAACGTGGTTGAGAATTTGCAAGGAAAAGAAAACGACCTCTTTCAGACCTATTTCCCTGTGTTGGGTCGCCCCCCAGTGGTCCTTGTTGGTAATGCTTAGCCAGTCAGCAGCCCCTCCAGCATCTCATCTCGTTAAAAATAAAAATGCGTGTTTTTAATGATTGAAGCCGCTCATCACAGAACTTCCGCTTTTTGTAAGCTATAGGCATGGCAACCAACACAGCCTGTTTTTCAAAAAGTGTGAAAACTCATCAGACTGTTCTCAAGGCCATGGCCTCCACTTCCTCAGCTAAAACGTTAAGCTCCCCTGCACAGTCATCTTGGAAGATGGGTCTGCGGTGTAGAAAGTGTGTCAGGAACCGCCGCCCTGCCTGGGGCTAGATTAATCCCAGCAAGAGTGGGAGTCCGCGGGGCGCTCCCACCAGGTCAGAGCAGCAGCAGACCCATCTTCAGGGACCTCGGCAAGCGGGCCGGATCCTCAGAGGCAAGGCAGATGCTGCGCCGGGTCCACAGCACGCCTCTGGGTTCTTCTGCCACGTGTCTGGGCTTTTTCACCTGATAAGATCATCGACGGTGCTCTTACCAGGCCAAGGCCCACCAGATACGCAGATTTTTCGTTTCAACCCAAGGATGTAGCCCACATCTGAGAATCTGAAGGGGGTGGTCGGGGTTGGCGGCCAGGTTTCTTAGGTGGTGATACTGCACCCACCACTGTGGCCTCTGCTGGAGNTTCCACCAGGTCAGAGCAGCAGCAGACCCATCTTCAGGGACCTCGGCAAGCGGGCCGGACCCTCAGAGGCAAGGCAGATGCTGCGCTGGGTCCACAGCACGCTTCTGGGTTCTTCTGCCACGTGTCTGGGCTTTTTCACCTGCTAAGATCATCGACGGTGCTCTTACCAGGCCAAGGCCCACCAGATACGCAGATTTTTCGTTTCAACCCACGGATGTAGCCCACATCTGAGAATCTGAAGGACCACCAGCCCCAACCGCCGGTCCAAAGAATCCACCACTATGACGTGGGTGGTGACACCGGAGACGACCTGGTGTGTAGGAGTCCAAGAACCAAGGGGGCGAGCCAGTGGCCATGGCCGCTGGGCAGGGCGGGCAGGCAGGCAGGCCCCAGTAGGCCCTATGTGAGATGGACCCCTGGAAACGGCCAGGTCACCAAGCAGAGCGGGAGACATCTGACCACTCGCCTGCACCTGCAGTCTGCAACCTGTCCCGACGCCCCGACACCTCAAGTCCCCCTGCCACCGCCCACTCAGAGAGTCTTCCGTGCCAAGGGGCTTAAACAGAATTCAGTGTGTTCTTCAAACCCCACAACTCAAGAGCGCAGGAAGGGAACACAGTCCTGGAAGCTCCGGGAAGGAGACCGCAGCACGAGGAGGAATCCGTGATTTCCAGGCACGGTCCTGAGAGGGAGTGTAGCGCAGCCGCCTGGAGCCGACAGTCAATCTCTCTGCGGCAGGCACCGCTCAGAGCGCGGCACACACCGAGGGTCTCACGGCGCTGAGACAGGAACAAACAGCCCCATTCCGCAGATGAGGAGACTCAGTTCACCGAGGTCCACAGTGAGCACAGGAGGTGTGCTAGAGCTTCCTCAGCCGAAGCCAGTTGCAGGAAAGAACCCAAGAAGCACTGCTGGGGCCAGGAGCCACCCGACGACAAGGACACGCCACCCTGCTCCCCTCCAAACGCCTCTGGGAAGGGCCAGAGGCTCACGAGGCTGGGCAAAGTGGGGGCTCCTCCCAGCTGAATCGCTTGCGGTCGTGAAAAAGGGCCATTTAACTCAAAGGGAATCTGGCCCCGTCATTCCCGCGGCTAGAATCAGGGAAGCCTGGATCTCAGGATCCCAGGTTTTCACAGAGACATGATATTCGTAAAATGATCCCTGGCTTAGAGATGGGTAACACCTGGTTTAACTCCCACCTGAATCACACAAGGTGAGTATCGCAAAGCTGGTTATCTCCTTTACCCAGCAGGAAATGGAAGCTCAGAGAAAGCAGAGGCCACGTCCCGTGGAGTCCAGCAGCTGGAAACTGAGTCCTATCCAGGAAGTGGCCCGGCCATCCTCCCATGAAACTCTCTCACCCCCGGCCTGAGCTACCACAGCTCTTCCGCGGCCCAAGTCGGTCCACGCCACCTTCTGCAGCTTGCAACTGCAGGTTCCTGGCTGACCAGCATCTGACCCCCACGCCAGAGTGTCTTCTCCCACCCTCTGCAGCCTCCTTCTGCAGTGAGAACTGGGGCAGCCCTTCCTCCCCCTTCACAGCCTCCTCGGTGGCAGAGAAGAAAGCCAGCTGAAGGAAAGATGAGCTAAGGAGTCAAGAAGCCACGGAATGAGTTTGAAAAGGAGTCTAACAGGCCCCACCACTTTGAAGCCTTACAAGAAACCAAAGGCAGGGAGCAGCCGCGGACTCCCCGCGGCCTTGGCGCCTGCCATCTGGGCAAGCTAAAAATAAAGGCTCGATTTTCCAACAGGAGTTTATAAATGGGACTACAAAGGCCCTGATAAAGACATCAAGGCCTTGGGAAAGCCGCAGGGCCTGCAACCTTCAGCACCCCACCAGCGCACCAGGCAAGCCCAGCTCTCCCTCTCCCAGCAGGCGCCAGTGACCGGCTTTTTCTGGCAGCAACCAGGAGAATGAAGCGCAGAGAGCACGGCTCTTCGTGGTGGGAGAAAAGGAGGCCTTAAGAGAAAACAGGAACTTGCACAGAGCGCAGGCCACGGTGTACTCCCGGAGGCCACACCCAAACGGCCACCTGCATCCCAGCTCTGCCCACAGCGGCTGGGTGACCGGACCCTGCCCACCTCTCCCGGCCGTCCCTTCCTGCTCACCTTGCTCCCCGCCACACTCCCACCTTAGGGCCTCCTCCGTACCTGCTGAACCTGGAAGGGGTTCTTCCTCCATCTTTGCACGGCCTGGNCAGGAACTTGCACAGAGCGCAGGCCACGGTGTACTCCCGGAGGCCACACCCAAACGGCCACCTGCATCCCAGCTCTGCCCACAGCGGCTGGGTGACCGGACCCTGCCCACCTCTCCCGGCCGTCCCTTCCTGCTCACCTTGCTCCCCGCCACACTCCCACCTTAGGGCCTCCTCCGTACCTGCTGAACCTGGAAGGGGTTCTTCCTCCATCTTTGCACGGCCTGGAGCACCTGGGTGAGAGCAGAAGCACCCTGCTCACACGGCCACCCCTCCCTATTTTCTTTGGCAACACTTCAGACCGCCTCAGGTGGACTTATTAAGGGACTCGCTGCCGATCTCGCCACTCCCACGAGGAGGACAGGTGCTTCGCCCATCGCAAGCTGCTNTCCTTCTGCAGTGAGAACTGGGGCAGCCCTTCCTCCCCCTTCACAGCCTCCTCGGTGGCAGAGAAGAAAGTCAGCTGAAGGAAAGATGAGATAAGGAGTCAAGAAGCCACGGAATGAGTTTGAAAAGGAGTCTAACAGGCCCCACCACTTTGAAGCCTCACAAGAAACCAAAGGCAGGGAGCAGCCGCGGCCTCCCTGCGGCCTTGGCGCCTGCCATCTGGGCAAGCTAAAAATAAAGGCTCCATTTTCCAACAGGAGTTTATAAATGGGACTACAAAGGCCCTGATAAAGACATCAAGGCCTTGGGAAAGCCGCAGGGCCTGCAANTACAAGAAACCAAAGGCAGGGAGCAGCCGCGGCCTCCCTGCGGCCTTGGCGCCTGCCATCTGGGCAAGCTAAAAATAAAGGCTCGATTTTCCAACAGGAGTTTATAAATGGGACTACAAAGGCCCTGATAAAGACATCAAGGCCTTGGGAAAGCCGCAGGGCCTGCAACCTTCAGCACCCCACCAGCGCACCAGGCAAGCCCAGCTCTCCCTCTCCCAGCAGGCGCCAGTGACCGGCTTTTTCTGGCAGCAATCAGGAGAATGAAGCGCAGAGAGCACGGCTCTTCGTGGTGGGAGAAAAGGAGGCCTTAAGAGAAGACAGGAACTTGCACAGAGCGCAGGCCGCGGTGTACTCCCGGAGGCCACACCCAAACGGCCACCCGCATCCCAGCTCTGCCCACAGCGGCTGGGTGACCGGACCCTGCCCACCTCTCCCGGCCGTCCCTTCCTGCTCACCTTGCTCCCCGCCACACTCCCACCTTAGGGCCTCCTCTGTACCTGCTGAACCTGGAAGGTGTTCTTCCTCCATCTTTGCACGGCCTGGAGCACCTGGTTGAGAGCAGAAGCACCCTGCTCACACGGCCACCCCTCCCCATTTTCTTTGGCAACACTTCAGACCGCCTCAGGTGGACTTAAGGGACTCGCTGCCGATCTCGCCACTCCCACGAGGAGGACAGGTGCTTCGCCCATCGCAAGCTGCTGCCCGGGGAAAGGCCGCGTCTACCGAGGCAGCCCCTCCTTCTTGAGCCTCAGGGCCCACCGCAGAGGCGGCCAGCCAGCCAGCACGCCAAAGCTGCCGGCTGCTCCTCAGTTCAGTCCACCTGCTCAGCCGTGTGGAACTCGGTGCAACCCCTCAGGTCCCTGGGACAGACGCAGACGTCCCCTGGAGCCTCTAGGGACCTCTGAGCCCCGCCTGCCCAACCCTCGCCCCCTGCTGGTCCCCTGGTCTGGAAGGGTCCTTGGAAGCTTGCCCTCGGCCCGTCCACCTGAGTCTCGGCACAGCCGCCGGCGGCCCCGCCACCTCCAGGAAACCAGCACCTCCTCCGTCCGGAGCTTCGCCCCCGTCAGGTCCTGCCCCGGGGCGGGACTGAGAGCCAGCTCCAGGTGCAGGCGGCGGGCGGCCCCAGTGAGGAGAGAGACCCAGTCCCCCGGCCGAGCGGGCCGCGCTGGGCACACGCCGGGCTCGGTCGCCCCCTGGCCTCGCCCTCCCCCGCCTCGGGCCGCCACCACGGGCGCGCTCCGGCGACTGCAGGCGCAGCCAATCTCCCGGCGCCGGGCGCTCGGAGGACTCCCCTCAGTTCCCAGCCCCCGGAAGAAGGCGCTGTCCTCCCGTCTGCTTGCAGGCCTGCGCCCCCTCTGCGCGCCCCCAGGCAGCCCGGGGAGCTGCTGCCCGCCTCTGTGCGGGAAAGGGCGGGAAAACGCGGCGCAGAGGCCCCCGGGGCCCAGGCCGGGCGTCGAGGGCCCTCGCGCGCCATCTTGGCAGCGGCCGCACCCCTGCTGCCTGGGGCTTGGCCGGCGTCGAAGCGGCCTCCAGCTGGGGACGCCCACGCCCACGGCCCGGGCCTCAGCGGAGCCAGCTGAACGGCAGCCCGGACCCACAGCACCCCCTCGCGGTCCGGCTCTCCCGCCGCCAGCTGAAGCCTGGGCAACGCGCAGAGAACGCTGGGCCCTCAGGCCACGTGCCTCACAGGAACCAATCACGGTAGGCAAAGGGCCACGGGGCACGTGCCCCCGCGTGGACCAATCACGACAGGCAACGGACCCGGGGCACGTGGCCCACGTGGACCAATCAAGATGGTTTAAAAAATATCACGGGACACGTGCCCTGCTTGGGCCAATCAACGTTGGCAAAGCAACTGCTGGTCACATGCCCATAGGGACCAATCATGATTGGCAAAGAAGCATGGCTTCGTGGATAGCCCAACCAAAGCAGGCAGGGCAACTTCTGACCAATCCGGAGGCAAGGAGGCGGGCTGTGGNAAAAAATATCACGGGACACGTGCCCTGCTTGGGCCAATCAACGTTGGCAAAGCAACTGCTGGTCACATGCCCATAGGGACCAATCATGATTGGCAAAGAAGCATGGCTTCGTGGATAGCCCAACCAAAGCAGGCAGGGCAACTTCTGACCAATCCGGAGGCAAGGAGGCGGGCTGTGGGTGAGGCGGCCCCGCCCACCAGGACCCTGACTCCGGAAGTTGTAGACGTCACGTCCGCGGCGGGGCCTCCGAGCCAGCCCTGGAGGAAGCAAGGAGAGTGGCTGCAGAAACTCAGAGGTCACCCGTCTGCCTTTCCTCGGAGAGGCCCATGTCCGCCCTGACATGTCCCCACACCTACTCTGAGCTGCCGGGCCGGGGAGGCAGCTTTGTGGTGAAGCCCAGGCACCTGTGGGACTCGGGCTGCTTTTCCATCGGGAGCCCACAGCTGAGGGTCATCGTCTTAATAGACTTGCTGTTTGGAGTTTCAGGACTTCCCCACCACAGTGCGTGCATGCGGAAGAAGAATCACCGCAGTCGTGCCACCAGACCTTCCGCATCTAGGCGATATTGCCTTCTCTCTTTTTATTGCCACACTGCGAAGCCTGTGGGATGACAGCTCCCTGCCCAGGGATGGAACCTGGGCCACGGCAGCAAAAGCCTTCAGAATCCTAACCACTAGGGCACCAGGGAGCCCCCTGGCCTTCCTCTCGGAACACTCACTCCCTTACCTTCTTTCTGATCATGGAGATGCGCTCGCCCTGTACCGCTTCCCTTTACCGCAAGCCTCTGTCACAGGGCTGCAGGGTCACGGCTCTTAGTCATGATGGTGGTGCAGTATCCTTCCTGAAGATTTAATTACCCCAACCCTCAAACTGTGCAGTGGGGCACCGTGTAGCTGCGTAGCCGAGTGCATGCCCCACTCTACCAGGGGGCACTGCCATGCCTTTGAGGACAGCCAATCTGGCCGTGCCTCATGCCCATAAGGAGGGGCACCCCCATTCTCATGAGTCGAGGGACCAGTGGTTTTGTCCTGGGCGCCCCCCTGCCCCATGTTCATTGTCCAGGATGGGACCTCCTCATCTGAGAACCAGCTGCCCCATTCCCACCTGCACCAATCACTAGTCACTGAACAAAGCAACCCCTGGGCTTCTCAGTGTTTCCATCTGAAATACGGGCTGACAATCCCTGCAGCCCAAGAACTCTGTGGGGGCAGATGAGGTCCTGCACTGCAACTCCATGGACTGCCTACCAGGCTTCTCCGTCCATGGGATTTTCCAGGCAAGAGTACCAGAGTGAGTTGCTATTTCTCCAGGGGATCTTCCCGACCCAGGGATCGAACCCAGGTCTCCCGCATTGCAGGCAGACACTTTACCTCTGAGCCACCAACACAAAGAATGTATTTAAACAAACATAAGTTGAATTATCTTTTTAATCAGGAAATTAAAATACATGTGGTACAAAACCCAAAAAGGGTAGGGGAAGGAGAGAGAAGAACGAATTGAGAAACACCATTGACATATATACTGTCATGTGTAAAATACAAGGGCTGGGCAAAGCTGCTACATAACACAGGGAGTGCCGGCTGGCACTCCGTGATGACCTAGAGGGATGGCATGGGAGTGGGGAGAGAGGCTTAAGAGGGAGCGGGTACATAGACATGTATGACTGATTCATATTGTTGTGCAGCTGAAACCAAAGCAACATCATAAAGCAATTATCTAATTTAAAAAGAACAATAAAAACTCAAAAAGAATCAGGAAAAAGCATGTCTCCCTGCTCCCCTAGGGTCCCCACATCCTGGCCCCCACCCTGAAGCCCATTAAGGATTCCCTGGGATTCATTCCTGGCCTGGTACATACATCTGTAAGCATATGCATATAAACCACTTTAAAAACACGAATATAGCTCACGCTACACACTGCTGGGTAACAGTCTTGTTCTTTTTAAAATTATTATGAAATGTATCAGGCACGGCAAAAGGATGGGGGAAAAAGAGCACCAAGGTTGCCACCCAAATGAAGTCACCAAACACTACAGGTAACTCCAAGCCCCTTGGACCCCCTCCTCCTCAGGCCACTTCTTTCTCCCACCCAGAGGTAACCACTACCCTTGAACTTGGTCTTTATCATTGCTATGCATGTTTTTATGTTGATTGCTTGTGTGTGTGTCCATAAACAACATGTAGTGTCATCGCACATGTTAAAGCTGTGTAAATGGTCCCTAATTCATGCATGATAAACCTGCCATCTTATACAGAGAATGGTGCCCAGCACTTGTTCACCACCCATTTAAGGGTCCATTACCATTGTCATCCATAGTATGCTGATTCTTGGTGTTTGTAAGCTCTGCAGCTGGCTTTATTTTTTCACTATGACTCTTGAGATTCGTCAAAGACAACAGATGTATCGCTAAATCATTCATGTTCAGAGTTGAATATTATTTCATTGTATGAATATATAAAAAATATATCCATTCATTTGTTGATCCATCTTTATAGAGTATTTCCCTTTTATTTTTTGGCTATAAAAACAGTGCTTTCAACATTATGCTCAATGAGAGAAGCCAGTTATAAATCACCACATGTTTTATGGTTCCATTTACATATAATGTCCAGAATAGGCAGATCCATGGAGACAGAAAGCAGATTAAGGGCTGCCCAGGAATCAGGGGAGGAATGGGACATGACTGATAATGGTATGGGGTTTCTTTGGGGGTGATGAAAATGTTCTAGAATTATACAGTGGTGATAGTCTCATAACCCTGTAAATACACTAAGATCTATAGAATTGTATACTTTTAAGTAGGTGAATTATATAGTAGGCCAATTATAGCTCAATAAAGCAGTTTTTTAAGGAAAAATGCTTCTCTAAATGTAACGTGGAAATCCCAGAGTTGACCTAGGAACAGAAAAAGGATGTTTATGGGAGAATTTGTGAAATCCAAATAAATCTGTCATTTAGGTAATAGCATGGCAGGAATGCAAATTTCCCAGCTTTAATAAATAGACCATGGCTAAGTAAGAGGTTAATTTTAGGGGAATTTGGTAGACTGCCAGGAGCCAGCGTGAGGAACTCCGCCCATGGCAAAGGTCATGAGGAAGGAGGCTTCAGCAGGATCGAGCCTCAGGAGACACCCTGTTCCCAAGCATCTACCCCCAAAACCACAGTCTGTTTTATGCTCTCACCTACACCTCTGACTTTATGGGGGGCTCTCCCCCATCACCATTTCTCTCGGAGAAGGAGTTAACTTGCAGCTCCAGTTAATAAAAATTTCTGGGCGTGACAAGAGTGTTTCAACTTACAAACTCCTCTAAAGTTTCTCTAGCCTGCCTGAGCAGGTTCGTCCGGCCACATGTGATTGTTTACAGCCTCCCAACCGTGAGAGGCACGAGATGCTTGTAAAACTTTCTAAATACAGACTCTTTTGAGAAGTTAGAAAATTATTAGTATAGTATAGTGGGTTGATGAGGAATTATATAGGTGAAGGGTTTTTCATTTGTTGTGCCAATAATTGCTGCTAATTCCCTGCCCTGGGTGTGATAAGGGTGTCTCGGGTCAAACCTCTCTGCTGACAGACTAGCTTGTGTGACAACCTCTCAACCATAAACAGCACAGAGAGTTTGGAGTATTTTGAAAGTCTTAATTAGCATAGGGCTTTTCTCATTGTTGAGTCAATGATTGCCGCCAGGCCTCCATATCCTTAGGCACCTGGGAATATATTAATCAATGTATTTGGAATATAGAAAAGGAAATATAGTAGTTTTTGATGTTAGCAATACTAGACTTTTTGAGTTAATGAATTTTCTCTTTTGTTATAGATCACTGTACTTTGTTATAAATCACTGTGTCCTTGCTATGTAAAAATGTAACTTTATCACTATCTTAAGACTAAATAGATCTTAAGGGGAACATTGGTGAAGGGTTTTCATTTGTTGAGCCAATATTTGCTGCTACATCTCCATATTCCCTGCCCTTATAATGAATATAACTAGCATATAGGAGAACTAAGTATTAACCTTTAAGATTAATCATGTTAAACCTTAGGCTAAGTAAATTCCTTTCTTGATTGTAACCCACTACACCCTCACCCTATAGGAATGCAGCTTTATTTGGAGGGTGGCGCTTGGTTTAAGAAAAAATCACCCCTAGAAAAAATAAGTTTTCTGGTTAACTGATTGTTATCAGAAAGGGCCATAAAATGTCAGCAGGCCTCATGGCCAGAAGATGATGTAAAACCCCTAAGACCTTTGTATAATTTTATATGAAGCACCTGATTTTGACAAGGGTCAGGTCTGCTGACCCCCGCGTTACTCTGTATTCATCCCTATGTATAACAAAAAATATATAAGCAAACCTGAAAAATAAAGAAATGGATCTGTTTCCGGAAAGACTGATTCCCCCATGTCGTTCTTTCCCCTTCTGGCTGAATTCCCATCTGGTACGTGGGTACTCACCAAGCCTGCTAACTTTGCCTGGGCTTCTAAGATCGGACCGGGGAGGCCTCAGTGCCTCCTCTCCTTTGGGAGAACGGAAAGACGCCTGTGGCCTACGTAGGTGGTGATTGGTATTCCATGTAAACCAAGTTATTCAGCCTCTTTTTCTCCACTAATTTTCCTACTACACTATCCGTTTCTAATCTCTCTCTATATCTGTAATTAAATAAGTTTTTTCCTAGGACGCCTACTCCGTCTCCCCTTCGAATTACCCTGGATCCACCGGGGCTGGACCCCGGTAGTAGACAGTACACAGGAATTCTCCATATGTATTTACAACCTTTCTGCAAGTCTAAAATGATTTGAAAATTTTAAATTTATTTTTAAAAATGTAAAAGGCAGTGCCGCTGGAAACAGCCACGTGCATCTATGCGCGAGTATCCCAGGGAGCACTCCCCAAGGGCGTGGTTCCCTCGCCCCAGCCTCCACAGAACCACACTGCCCTGCGGCTGCTGTCAGCTCCCCTAAACCATGTTCTACACCACATCTGGCGGCCACTGTGCAGGGAAGGTCAACTCCTTAACGCACATGTGTAAGCACACCCACGTTAAATCCACAGAAAGAGAACTGTGGAGCTCACAAGCATCCTATACCTTCTGATTAACAGTTGAAGGGCCCAAACACCGGGCACACCCGTCAGCCCAGCCGCAGTCTCCATAAGGGAGGCCAGGCCCCCTCTTTGGTGGATTCAAAAGAGAAATTCAAACATAAGTAACATACATGCCTTGTAAGTGAATGCCAAAATTTAAAGAAAGCTGCAGTAAACACTGATTATCTTAGAGGAGGATAAATTGGAAGTTTGAGATTAACATATACACACTGCTGCTGCTGCTGCTAAATCGCTTCAGTCGTGTCCAACTCTGTGCAACCCCAGAGATGGCAGCCCACCAGGCTCCCCTGTCCCTGGGATTCTCCAGGCAAGAACACTGGAGTGGGCTGCCATTTCCTTCTCTAATGCATGAAAGTGAAAGTGAAGTTGCTCAGTCATGTCTGACTCTTCGCGACCCCACGGACTGCAGCCTACCAGGCTCCTCCAACCATGGGATTTCCCAGGCAAGAGTACTGGAGTGGGGTGCCATGGCCTTCTCCTATATATAAAATAGCCAGCCAACAAGGACCTACTGTATGGGAACTGTATTCAATATCTTGTAATAACTTACAATAGAAAAGAATCTAAGAAAGAATGCATGTATATATATATATTTAATATATATGTAAATATAGATATAGGTATACTTATGTATATATTTAATATGTATATAAGTATATATGTACATGTTATACCTGTGTATATACAACATATATGTACATTATATATATGTGTGCGTGTTATACATGCATATATAACACATGTATATAACATATATATATTGTATGTGTACATATAACATACATATATATAATATAGGGGCTTCCCAGGTGATGCTAGTGGTAAAGAATCCGCCTGCCAGTGCAGGAGATATAAGAGAAATAGGTTCGACGATCCCTGGGACAGGAAGATCCCCTGGAGGAGGGAATGGCAACCCACTCCAGTATTTTTCCCTGGAGAATCCCATGGACAGAGGAGCCTGGCAGGCTACAGTCCTTGGGGTTGCAGAGTCAGACATGGCTGAAGTGACTCAGCACTCATATACAGTGTACGTATACATTATACATATATATATATGTATATATATAACTAACTTTGCTGTATACCTGAAACTGACACGACATTGTAAATCAACCATGGTTCAATACAAGTTTTAAAATATCTCAAACTGTCTCCCAAGGGCAGGAATGGAGGCAGGTCAGCTGCATGGGTCTGGCTCAGGCTCTCAGTCCAGGTGTTGGCCAGGATTGCCTGTGGATGGAGAATTCGTTTCCAAGGCGACACACTCACACAATGGGAGGCCTCGGTTCCTTGCCCCTGGACCCTCCAAAGCGCTCTTCGAACTTCCTTACGACTGGGGGCTGGCTTCTCTCAAAGCAAATGATCTAGGGCAGCAAGGCAGAAACTACAACGTCTCTTAGGTTCTCTGTTTGGAAGCGACACTCTGCCATTTTCACAGTGTCCTATCGTTATGCAGGTCAGCCTGATTCTGTGTGGGAGGGGGCTGCACAAGGCTGTGGTACTAGGAGGCGAGGACCACTGGAAGCCATCTCAGAGGCTGCCTCTAAAAACATCATTGCACAGTTCATGGATGAAGGTGGGACTAGAGAAGATATTTCTGTCAATAATATTATAAAGGAGCAGGCTAAAGGGATGTAAGAAGAGGCAACGGGAGGGATTAACATCCTCAATTTAAAAAAAGCACGTACAGGGTGAATATAGAAGATGTGGTTCATGTACACAACGGAATACTTCTCAGCTGTAAAAAATGAAATAATGTCATTTGCAGCAACATGGATGCAAGTAGATTATCATACAAAGTGAAGTAAGTTAAAAAGAGAAAACCAAACACCATAGGATATTACTTATATGTAGAATCTAAACTATGGCACACGTGAACGTCCCCACAAAGCAGAAATAGAACCATGGACACAGGGAGCAGGCGAGCGGGGAGGGGAGCAGGGAGGGTCGCCACGGGGAGGGGAGCGGGGAAGGGTAGACAGGGAGCTGGGGCCAACAGATGGAAGCCACTATACAGAGAATGCAAAAACAACGAGCCTCTACTGCACAGCACAGGGAACTATATTCAACATCCTGTGACAAGCCAAACGGAAAAGAATTTTAAACAGAACACGCATGGACGTATAACTGAATCACTTTGCTGTGGAGCAGATATTAACCCAACACTGCAAACCAACTATAACTCAATATATGTAAATAAACAAATAGCACCTANGAATCCCATGGACAGAGGAGCCTGGCAGGCTACAGTCCTTGGGGTTGCAGAGTCAGACATGGCTGAAGTGACTCAGCACTCATATACAGTGTACATATACATTATACATATATATATATGTATATATATAACTAACTTTGCTGTATACCTGAAACTGACACGACATTGTAAATCAACCATGGTTCAATACAAGTTTTAAAATATCTCAAACTGTCTCCCAAGGGCAGGAATGGAGGCAGGTCAGCTGCATGGGTCTGGCTCAGGCTCTCAGTCCAGGTGTTGGCCAGGATTGCCTGTGGATGGAGAATTCGTTTCCAAGGCGACACACTCACACAATGGGAGGCCTCGGTTCCTTGCCCCTGGACCCTCCAAAGCGCTCTTTGAACTTCCTTACGACTGGGGGCTGGCTTCTCTCAAAGCAAATGATCTAGGGCAGCAAGGCAGAAACTACAACGTCTCTTAGGTTCTCTGTTTGGAAGCGACACTCTGCCATTTTCACAGTGTCCTATCGTTATGCAGGTCAGCCTGATTCTGTGTGGGAGGGGGCTGCACAAGGCTGTGGTACTAGGAGGCGAGGACCACTGGAAGCCATCTCAGAGGCTGCCTCTAAAAACATCATTGCACAGTTCATGGATGAAGGTGGGACTAGAGAAGATATTTCTGTCAATAATATTATAAAGGAGCAGGCTAAAGGGATGTAAGAAGAGGCAACGGGAGGGATTAACATCCTCAATTTAAAAAAAGCACGTACAGGGTGAATATAGAAGATGTGGTTCATGTACACAACGGAATACTACTCAGCTGTAAAAAATGAAATAATGTCATTTGCAGCAACATGGATGCAAGTAGATTATCATACAAAGTGAAGTAAGTTAAAAAGAGAAAACCAAACACCATAGGATATTACTTATATGTAGAATCTAAACTATGGCACACGTGAACGTCCCCACAAAGCAGAAATAGAACCATGGACACAGGGAGCAGGCGAGCGGGGAGGGGAGCAGGGAGGGTCGCCACGGGGAGGGGAGCGGGGAAGGGTAGACAGGGAGCTGGGGCCAACAGATGGAAGCCACTATACAGAGAATGCAAAAACAACGAGCCTCTACTGCACAGCACAGGGAACTATATTCAACATCCTGTGACAAGCCAAACGGAAAAGAATTTTAAACAGAACACGCATGGACGTATAACTGAATCACTTTGCTGTGGAGCAGATATTAACCCAACACTGCAAACCAACTATAACTCAATATATGTAAATAAACAAATAGCACCTACAGACACCACACTTACTGGAGAAAAACTGAATGATGACTGCCTCCTGAGACCAGGAAGAAGAATATCCATTCTCAACACAGTGTCAGAAATCCTAGCCAGCACAATAAGGCAAGAAAAGAAAACAGGAGGCATACAGACTGGAAAGGAGAAATAAAACTGTCCCACTTCTCAGATGATATAATTATCCACGTAGAAGACCCCAGGGAATCTACCAAAAAATATTTCTAGAATGTATACAGGAACTCAGCAAGGTTGTAGGATACAAAATAAGCCTACATAAATCAACTGTACTTCTATGATGGCACCCCACTCCAGTACTCTTGCCTGGAAAATCCCATGGACAGAGGAGCTTGGTAGGCTGCAGTCCNAAAAAAAAAAAAAAAAAGAGTAATTTACACTAAAAAAGAAAAGAAAGAAAGTGAAGTTGCTTAGCCATGTCTGATTCTTTGTGACCACATGGACTGTAGCCCACCAGGCTCCTCCATCTGTGGAGTTGTCCAGGCAAGAGTACTGGAGTGGGTTGCCATTTCCTTCTCCAGGGGAATCTTCCCGACCCAGGGATCAAACCCGGGTCTCCTGCATTGCAGGCAGATACTTTACCATCTGAGCACCAGAAGAGGTTATTTGTGGAGCTCAAAATCCCTGTCTCTTATACACATCTGCTAAGAGTCAGACATGACTGAGCGACTTCACTTTTGCTTTTCACTTTCATGCATTGGAGAAGGAAATGGCAACCCACTCCAGTGTTCTTGCCTGGAGAATCCCAGGGACAGGGGAGCCTGGTGGGCTGCCGTCTCTGGGGTCGCACTGAGTCGGACACGACTGAAGCGACTTAGCAGTAGCAGTAGCAGTAGCAGTGAATACACACAATGAAATTAAAAATACAATGCCATTTATAGTTGTTAAAAAACAAAACACCTTAATGAAACACATACAAGAATTGTATGTGGAAAACAAAATGCTGATGAAATAAGTAAAAGAATATCTAACTAAATGGAAAGAAATACTGTTTCTTCTAATAGAAGGCTCTTTAGAGTGAAGATGTCAACTCTCCTTCAACTGATAGATAAATTTAACACATTTCCAATCAAAAGTCCCAGCAAGATTTTTGGTAGATACAAACAAGATTATTCTAAAATGTATATGGGAAACAAAGGAATTATAACAGCTAAAACAATTTTGATTAAAAAAGAAGAAGAAAAAAGTGAGAGAAATCAGTCTACCCTATTTCAAGACTTACTACATGGCCCCAGTAATCGAGACTGTGGGGCACTTGTGAGAAGACAGGTGAACAGATCACGGGAACAGAGTGGAGAAGCCAGCAGCGACTCAAGCCCCACATTCTCACCAAAGGGAAGAAAAATTTTTAGAAATACAAATAATACTGTATTTTGTTTTTAGTAACTTAAATATGACAGCATCTTTTTTCTTGAGCATACACATGGAAAAAGGTAATCGCAAAATACAAAGGGTTAAATTCCAAAATTTGAGTTTTATGTAAGATTCATCTGTAAGGACTTTGGTGCTGAGACGTTAAGTATCATGTGATGTCCAGTGTCCAGGAGGCTCCTCCCAGAAAACACGAAGCCCGTTTTGATCTGGCCCTGCCTGTCTCCACCCTCACCGTCCACAGTGCTCCACAAAGCACCTGAGGCTTCAGGAGTATTGATGCCCTGTTCACACAGACTCTGCCCTGCTGGTCCTTCTGCTCAGAACACCTTGCATCTCTTAAGATGCTGCCCAAGCCCAGCCTCATCCCAGAATCCTTCCCTGACCCCATCACTCACTGTCCTCTGGATGCCCAGGGTTCCTGTGCCTTTCACATGGTATCACGATCGTCTATCCTTATATCCATCTGCAAGCTTCAGGACTGAGACATACTCTCTGTCCTTTAAAAAAAAAAAACTATTCAACATTTTAGCATACAATTCAACCAGCACCTCCATCCACTGTCAACATCTTCATCACCCCTAAAGGAACCCGGTGCCCAGGAGCAGTCACTCCCTGGCCCCCCTAGCCCTCCAGCCTCTGGCAACCATTAGTCTTTCTATGTGCAGATTTACCGAGGCTGTTGATCTCTACATTACCAATTCTTATGAAAAAGGAAAGAATATTCAGTCAGCCCTCTGTATTACTGGGTTCTGAATCCTCAGATTCAACCAACCACTGATTGAAAATATCTGTGGGGGGGGGAAGTCTGGAAAGTTCCAAAAAGCAACGCTCAAGTTTTCCATGCACCTAGCAATGATCTACATACCATTTATACCACATTAGGTATCATACGTAATGTAGACAGGATTTAAAGTATATGGGAGAATGTGCATAGATTATATGCAAATACATCTAACATAAGCCACTGGAACATCCAGATTCTGGCGCCTGCAGAGGTCCTGGAATCTGCCCACTGGAAAACCACGGGACCCCTGTAGTAGAGAACCAGAGGGAGACCAAGCTGTGCTCCGTCACTGACGCCAGCTAGTGGCCAGTGTTGGGAACTGTCTTGCTTAACCTCCTTCCCTTCTGTATTCTATCCCTGCTCCCTAGGATCCTGTCCAAACTTGCCCTTTCCACCTCCTTTCTTCCGTCATTAACCTCCTTTGGGCAAAATCTCCACTGAATATCAAACCACCTCTCCCCTACCCCCCGCACAGATCGTTATGTCAGAATCTCTCTTTGCCAGTGGGCAGATACTCACACACCCCTACCCTTTCCTTGAGGCAATGTCCACTCAAGGTCCCAAGGCCTTACTCAGGTCCTCTGTTCCAGCTGCACACTTGCTGGATGCTTATCCCCTGCTCCACGTGCCTAACAACTCCCTAGGCTCTGGGTCCAGGTACTGACAAAGTGATGACCTCGTGGTCGTCAGGATGTCAGGACCACCATGTTCCGTTTCCCCTTCCTCTTCCGTTTCATCTTCCCAACTCACAGATGTTCCTTACCTTCTCNAACTGAGCAACTGAACTGAACAACAGCAAAAATGTGTTTTCACTTGTTAGACTGTTAGAGATTTAAAACTTTTACAATATGCATATTTGACAAAAAGACAAAGGAACACCCACTCCTGTGTAAGTTCCGACTCTGCTGCAACCCCATGGACTGTAGCCCCCCCAGCACCTCTGTCCATGGGATTTCCCAGGCAAGAATACTGGACTGGGTTGCCATTCCCCTCCAGATCTTCCCCACCCAGGGACAGAATCCCTGTCTCCTGCATTGGCAGGTGGATCCTTCACCACTGAGCCACCAGGGAGGCCCCCTGTGTAAGCTAGGTCAAACCTACTTGGAGGGAATTTTCATACTTGACTCAGTCAATCAGCTGGGAATTGTGTTTGCAGTTACAACAGGTACTGGGGAAAACAAAAAGAAAACGAGCTGTGAGTTGAGTTTGACTCAGGTTCTTACTGGACCACAGTCTGGAGATAGCTTCCTAGACAGCTCTGAGGAACTGCTCCAGGGGCAGGAGAAGCGGCCAGTGTGTTTGCGCATGACTAGAAAATACAGGCAGCCAAGTTTACAGCTTAATAAAAGCGCACTGGTGGGAATGCCCCAGGGACCCAGAGGTTAGAACCCAATGCTTTCACTGCCAGGGACGCACGTTTGATCCCTGCTCTGGGAACTAAGATCCCTCAAGCCACACGGCAAGGCCAAACATATTTTTTAAATAAAAAAAAGGTCAGTTAGCCATGAGCAACAGGTATCTCAGTTAATAATTTCAGTGTGTTTTTTCTCTATGTATGGGAAGATGTAAGAATCTGGGCTCATTAAAATTTCTCTGAGGCGTCTACCTACCCAAGGGGCCTGTTTTCCTAGAGCACAGAGAATTCTCTTATCCTCTGTCCTCAGTTTCCTCAGGGTGCACTGTCCATCAGCAACTGCGGGGACTAATGATTTGGTCCTTGTAGGACGGGATGGTGGGCAACATTCTTTGCCTTAGTTTATTTCTCTGTCTTATTAGAAGGAAAAAAAAAAGGACTGAAGCAGCAAGCCTGGTGTGGCAGCCCCATTTTCTGCTCCGCCATCTTCTGAAAGTACCTTCACAGGGCCTCACAGTCTGGAATAGCTGGCAGAGCTCCTGCCATCACCTCACATTCCTAACTGCAGAGAGGAGAAACGGCAATGGGGCCTGCCTGCTAATGGGCACAAGTTCAAGGCTTCACCTCTGAGCATCACTGGCTGAGGGGCCACCTGTGACCTGAAGCCACTTCTCACGTTCACACCACAGCAGCTTGGCTCACTCACTCAGTCACTGCATCAGCTGCAGACCACGGATCCAGCACCTTCCGGGAGCCTGATATGGGCCTCGTGGGGGAGGAGAGGGAAAATAAGAACGCTGCTCCTCAAAGACAGCTGGACTTCATCCCATGCCCCCGCCGTGGACAGCAGATCAGCTCCCTGTGGCTGCCATATGAATGACCCCAAGCTTACTGGCCCAGAACAGAAGTCTATGACCTTACGTTTCTGTAGGTCAGGATCCAGGGGAGGTCTCAGAAGCTAAGATCAATTTGTAGCCTGCCCGCGGGAGGCTACAGGAGTGAACCTGTCCCCTTCTGCCTTTTCTGGTTTCTAAAGGCTTCCCCATTCCTTGGCTCGTGGCCTCTGCCTCCACCTCCCAAGCCAGCACCAATGAGTCGAGTCCTTTCCCACGTCATCACTCTGATTCTAAAGTCTGTTATCTGCCTCTTCCAATTTAAAGACCCCCGGGATTACCTGAGGCCCACTAGACAACCCCCAACCAAGGCCAGCCCAAGTTAGAGACATTACTTGCCCTTGGCTGTGTAGGGTGACAATCACAGGCTCCTGGGACTGGCAGATGGACATCTGCAGGAGGTCACTATTCTGCGCACCTGAGGGTTATCAGACCTACAGAGATGCTCACACACAACTCACACAGCCCACCCCGGAAGCGGGCTTCCCTGGTGGCTCAGACAGGAAAGAATCCGCCCGCAGTGAAGGAGACCTGGGTTCGATCCCTGGGTTGGGAGGATCCCCTGGAGGAGGGCCATGAGTTTAATTAAAGAGAAAATACTGACGTTAAATCTTGANCAGCCCACCCCGGAAGCGGGCTTCCCTGGTGGCTCAGACAGGAAAGAATCCGCCCGCAGTGAAGGAGACCTGGGTTCGATCCCTGGGTTGGGAGGATCCCCTGGAGGAGGGCCATGAGTTTAATTAAAGAGAAAATACTGACGTTAAATCTTGAGACGGTGCGTGTCAGCTGGAAATCTCTACGGCTCACAAACAGCAACTGAGTTCTCCTGGATGACTGGGTTTTTTCTTCAGAAATTTAAAAAACTTATTTGGCTGCGCCAGTTCTTAGCAGTAGCACATGGATCTGTGTTGCCGCACGCAGATCTCTAGCCGCGGGACCCTCCATCTCTGTTGGTCGAGGCAGGCAGCATCATTTTTAGTTTCGGCATGGTGGGGGTTGGGGGAGGTCCTAGATTCCTGACCAGGGGTTGAACCTGGGCCCCCCAAACTGGGAGCTTGGAGTCTCAGGCACTGGAGCACCAGAGGTCCCCTGGATAGTTTTAAATGTAATCGAATAAGCAATATTACAGCCGATAGTGGGGAGGAAAACAAGCTTCTTGCCCAGCCTATCCCTACTGCCTGTTTGCCTATTATTTTCCCTTCCACGTCATTTTCACAGTCGTACATGCAGAGTTTGTCTTCCCAGGGGAGAACAGGCAGGTCAGAAGAAATTTCCAAAGGGGTGATGATTTAAAGAAAAAAAAAAGGCTTTAAAACACAGGTCTGAGACAGGAAGATCAGGGCATCCTAACGTTTCAGGAGAAACCAGCTCCTAAACTGAGCTGTACGTCTCACCGCTAAGATGCCCGCGGCTTCCCCATCAGAGGACCCTTAAGGTGTATCCCGGCACAACACTCCAAACTCGAGCCCAGAGAATGACCCCCAGGCCCTGGTCTGGGAGGCAAGAGGACAGCTTTTATTCCTGTTTTCTGTGGAAGAAACTGGTCAGCCACGCAGTACAGGAAACAGAACATGCATGTGGAGTGTTGGGGCCAGACCAGCAGAATGAGTCGTCTTTCTCGGAGAGCCCCCATCTGCCCGCCGGGCTCTGTGGTCAGCAGGACACACAGACACGGCCAAGACGCGTCTGCTCCTGCTGACCCCGCCTTCCTCACAGTCTGCCACCCCCCATAGTGGGGAAACCTCCCTGGCCCATTTCTCCAGGACCGGCGCCCCCTGCAGGCAGCTGTGGGCAGAGCAGCCCAACCTCCAGCACCGAGGCCTCCTGTCCCGACCCTACCCCGGGCAATGGGAGTTGAGCCGGGCTCGCTCAGACTGGGATCCTGTGCGCAGAGCCGGCCAAGAGGCAGCACCAGTGTCCAGGGAGCACTGGGGAGCACTGGCATCACCCTCAGGCTTGAAGGGGGTCAATGATCTTTCTATAGGGGCCTGGCAGCGAGAAAGCGGGCCCAGGTGGCCCAGGCTTCCAGCCCCACTTCCGGTGCCTGTGAACGCCCAGAGCACCCAGGTCAGCTCCCACTGGATCCAGGGAGACAGGAGCACGATGGCGGGCAGCCAGGCCAGCTCCTCAATTCCTGAATTTTCAGAGAGCACCACTCTAAACCATGGACCAGCCCTGCCTGACTCAGCAGCTATCTTCCTCCATTTTCAGCTTGCAGACAACAGGCAGCCCGCCAGGCAAGGGTCCTCGGAGGGGCTGCCTGCTCTGAGACACAACTCGCCCGGGAGGGCTCAGGGGCCCTGGGGGTAGGGGAGCTGACCTTCCATAGGCCTCGAGGTTCTCAGTGGCCACATGAGTTGCCCACAAGGGGAGGCCTGCCTCCTGCCTTGGAAACAGTGGGCCCCTACCCCACTGGGGTCTCCAAATCAGAAACCGACGGGACCAGAGGCAGATTGGGGCAACCAGGATGTGTCATTGGAACATGTCCTGCGGCCACACCGCACTCTCCCCAACCCCGTCCTCCCGTGCCCCGCCCCTAGGCCCAGCTGCCCTCCTTCCTGAACGGGCCTTACTGCGCCCCAGGAAAACGATACCTTTGGCTACCTTGCAACCACCACTTGACTTACTTTGAGAACTATATTTCAGAAATGAGTTTTAAACATGGCATTTTCTATCTTGCATGGAATCCTCATGCAAATAATTGACAATTCGAGAGTTAAAACATTTCAACTCCTAAATAAAGTACCTTTTAAGAAGTGTGCCTCTTCAGAAGGGAACCTGGCTGGCCTGGAGCTGATAAACACCAGCTCTACCCTGCTGGGTGCTGAAGCCAGGCGGCCCCCGCTGGAGAATAAAGAGACCACGTGTAGAGCGACTCGGCAGCAAGTGGGTCAAAAAAAGTTTATTTTGAATATTTAATTTAAAAAAACCATACCTATGAGGTGCTACAGAAACTTAGATACAAGGATTGCATATAAAACCCAACCTAACTGTGGTAAAGCAAATGCACTTCAGGAAAGAAAATGTGTCCCTTGCGGTCACTGAGGTCCCAACACCCGAGCAGTTCCACATGGTCACTCGGGAGGGTGCTGAGCAGGCCTCCCAGCCCCTCTCGGGGGACAGGCTCCCCACAGCAGCCCAGGAGAGCTCACACAAGCGAGCTTGCTCGCTTCACATTCTCAGGCAAGTCGATCCATTACATTTTGCTGTCGTTTAACACGCTATTTTGGTAGAAAGAGTACACTCCCTTGATGGGAAGCGTTTCTGCGGTTCACTGGGGGAAGGGACCTGCCTTCCCGCAGCATCCAGGACAAGAGGAGAAATGCAGGGCTTTGCGAAACCTAGCAACCACTGCAGGATTTCACAGCAAGAGTAGCGCCTCCACGTGACCAGAATGCTCCAGTACTTTCCAGAGCTTTCCCGCAACGCTAACTTCCCATCAGGCCCTTCCCTCTTTCTCCAAACCCCCTGGGACGAGGCCCCCACCACAAGGGGTTGTCCTGCCTCCCAACAGCGGGGCACGGACAACCCGCACTCGGGACTGAAGGTCACCGAAGTGGCTCCACGCCACAGTCGATTTGGCAAAAAAGAAAATACCTTAAATGCATAAAAACAATCAGCGGGTCCTCCAAGGAACATGATTACAATATATTAGCAAGTTCTGGGGCGTAAACATTTCCAAAAGCATCGGCAGAAGTATTAAATAGAAAAGCAGGAGCTCACACGCCCCTCCGCACCCCAAGAGGCGCCAGGCCCGGCGCGGCCGTGGCGGGGCGAGGTGGGGGCAAGGCGCCTACTGCCGCAGTTCCACGTAGTTGGCGGGGAAGAGCCCGTACCTGCCCTTGCACAGCCCACGCCACCAGCCGTCATCAATCATCTCGATGTTGGTGATGATGTCGTCAGGGTCGAAGGAGATCTCGTCGTCGCCCGCTGGGGAGGAGGCCAGAGAGCAGTGGTCACCCTCGGTGTCTCCGGGTCAGCCAACCGGCAGGAGGAAGACCTGCCAGCAGCCCCTGGAGCTGGCGGCCTCCCACGGAGGCTCTGCGGGGGTGCAGGGCGCTGGGGTGGAGGATCCACGGGGGTGGAGGGGCCCCGGGCTCCGCTGCTCAGCGAGGGTGGCTCTGCACGCACACGGCCGCTTCAGAGGCCGACAGAGCCCTTCACACAAAACCCTAAGCCAGGACATCCCTGGTGGCACCGCGGGCAACAGTCTGTCTGCC
>SJYS01023115.1:995825-1013039 GCA_006410695.1 Philantomba maxwellii | reverse complement strand
TGAGCCCCAACGACACCCCCGGCCGTGGGCGACCTGAGACGCAGGTCCAGCACAGGTTCACGGCGAGGGGTGTGTGTGCTGGGGAGCATACAGGAAATCTCTGCACCTTCCTCTCAAATTTGAGAAAACTGCTCAAAACAGGCAGAAAAACCAACATCCCATCTTCACAACCATAAGCCCAGCATGTCTTCTTCCTGAGCGCACACCACCGAGCACACACCCAGAGGCCTCTGCTGTGCGGGGCGAGAACACAGCCTCCCCCACCCCCAGAATGGTCTCGGTGGCACCCACCACCTTGCCAGGTGCCCTCCGGGTCTCCTCTCTAGCCATCATCCCACAGACACAGCCTCTGCCCGCACACTCTGCAGGCCCCCACTGCACCGGCACTGCCTGCCCCGCCTGGCGGCCCACCCAGGCCATCTCACCTGCCCTGCCTGCGCTCCCAGGTCCCCAGCCAGCAGATGCCCCGCCACCCACGTGGGAGGCCCTGCCCGCTCCGTCCCCCTCACCCCTTATATCCGGGGGCGTCAGCACCCAACCCCAGCCCCAGCTGGAAGCACATGGTCAGACCACTGACGCCGCCTCTATCAGGTTCCCCAAGACCCACTCTCCACCCTGCGGCCAGGGGGTTGTTGGCTCCACACCCCATCCATGTCCCACACACTCGCAGTGCCCCGTCTCCAGGCCCTCAGCCCCTCAGCATCAGTGAGCGCCGGCTCTGCTTCCTCAGGACACCGCCTGCCGCCAGAGCCCCGCGCCTGGGGCCACACACTCTCACAGGACGGGGCCCCAGGGGTCAGCCAGGAGCCTGGGGGAGGGGAACTCAGTGAGGACAGGCCCTGTCGTCCAGACTGCCACGGGCAGGGCAGCCGCAACCTCCGGCCACTGCGCCGACAGGTGCCCGGTGGGGGCCGCCCCACACGGCTTGCAGGTCCGCCCCTCCGATGCAGCTGGAGTTTAGACTAGACCCCCAACCATCTGATGTGCTGAGAACTGGCTGACAGAGACCCCGAGACGGGTCAGGAGGGCGCCCCTGGGAGAGCCGAGACCGGAGCCTCGTGGTCGTGCGGGCTCTGGTGGACTGTCACAAGCCCCTGCAGTGACAGAGACGTTCTGGACCCGCCTTCTTCAAGACGCAGCCACGACCAGGCGGCCAGAGTGACCAAGGAACTCAGCGCCCAGCGTGGTTCAAGCTCATTCCTATCAACACAAACAGCCACCTGGCCACGGGCCCCAGGCCCCGCTCTACAACACGACAGGGACCGTAACCGCCTCACTGTGCAGCCTCGCAAGTCCAGGAGAGGACCGAGGGACGCTGGAAGGGAAGCCCAGCACTTGGGTCAGCTACCCCCACCCCCATGGGGATGACACACACCTGCCTGGAGAGCTTTTCAAAGATGTGCCAGGCACACCCCCGGAGGCCAAAGACCACCCACAGAACAGTGGCTGACCCCCAGCCTTCAGCAGGACACACCGAGCCGGGAGGAGAAGCACTCACCTTATCCATCCGGTCCTTCTGCACCCCATACTTCCCGCCGAAGCCTTTGGAGTAGTCTGCAACGTGACGACACGGCCCTTAGCCCCGGGCTGAGGACCAGCGGCTGCCGACAGCAGGGGCATGCAGACACGGGCACCCCGGAAAGCGCACCCAGAGCAACACAAGCGAGGGCCTGGCACCACGAGCCCCTGCCCGCAGGGTGAGTGCGCCTCCACCCAGGGTCCTGGCGGCAAGCAGGGCAGGGCGAGGAAGCGGTGGGCATGCTCCGCGTGTTCCCGGGACAAGGGGGCAGGCGCGGTGGCAGGCAGGGCTCACCTCCCAGCACAGCCTCCACCCGCCTTGCCCGCTGCTGTCACCCCGCCCCACCAGATTTAAGGAGAGGCTCTGGGGTGCGGATTCACTCATTCCTTTGAAAGAGGAAACTCCCATGGAAGTCTATCAGCCCCACTTATGCCACAGCTACACAGGCCCGCGAGACCACCACAGCCCCGTGCAACGTCAACGCCACACAGAGCCAAGGCCACGTCCATGTGGCTGCGGGGTCAGCCCCAGGTGATTCTCTGCCTCCCTCCCTGAACACGGGCTGAGGGCCTCTCAGGACACAACATCCGGCCAACTGTTTGTCCGGCCCTGAGGGAACTGCACTGAGCATGAGCATGTCTTCATCTGGACTCCCAGCACCACCCAGAACCCCTGTGATTCCAGCTTCCTGTACGTGAGCACACACCCAGACCCTCCTGTGATTCCAGCTTCCTGAACCTGAGCACACACCCAGAACCCCTGTGATTCCAGCTTCCTGTACGTGAGCACACACCCAGAACCGCTGTGATTCCAGCTTCCTGTACCTGAGCACACACCCAGACTCTCCTGTGATTCCAGCTTCCTGAACCTGAGCACACACCCAGAACCCCTGTGATTCCAGCTTCCTGTACGTGAGCACACACCCAGAACCCCTGTGATTCCAGCTTCCTGTACCTGAGCACACCCCCAGACCCCCTGTGATTCCAGCTTCCTATATGTGAGCACACCCAGACCCTCCTGTGAATCTAGCTTCCTGTACATAAGCACACACTCAGACCCTCCTGTGATTCCAGCTTCCTGAACCTGAGCACACACCCAGAACCGCTGTGATTCCAGCTTCCTGTACCTGAGCACACACTGACTCTGTGATTCCAGCTTCCTGAACCTGAACACACACCCAGAACCCCTGTGATTCCAGCTTCCTGTACGTAAGCACACCCAGACCCTCCTGTGATTCCAGCTCCCTGAACCTGAGCACACACCCAGACCCTCCTGCATTCCAGCTTCCTGTACCTGAGCGCACACCAGACCCTCTGTGATTCCAGCTTCCTGTACCTACTGTCTGCTTCATTGTGAAGGAGTTACACGCAGACAGGGTCATCAAAAAACAAGACTCCAAAGAACTCCCCAACAACTGAGACCCCAAAACCATGCGGACACGCCTGCCCTGTGCCCCTCTGGTTCAAGGCCAGTAATCACACTCAACCGAACACATTCCTCCCGGCCTCAGAGGCAGGAAGGCGGCTTATTCCAGTCACAGCAGCCGTGTCAACAGCGAGAGCAGCCAGGGGAGGCCCAGGGAGGCCAGGTACCCGCTCCAAAGACCAGTCACCTGCAGTTCACGCTCCATTTTACCAAGCACACACCCCAGAGGTTACAGGTGAGAAGAAAGTGAGTGGGGAAGAGAGTGCGCAGGGGGTTCCGCTCCACAGAGCAGTGGGGGGAGAGCCAAGCCCTGCGGTGACAGCGGTGACCAGAGGCCAAGCCTGAGGTCTGTGCTAAGCAGGGGCACGGGAAGGGGAGGGTGGGGCTGGGAAGCAACTGTGCCTTGCTGGGACCCGTGCTTGGCCAGTTTCTCCTTGTAATCAAACCCCACAGCACAGGAGTCCTGCCTCTCGGACTGAACACCAAATCTGCCTCCGAAACCAGTCTTATAATCTGAAAATCCACAGGTGCCCATGGAGAAAACAACNCCAGAGGCCAAGCCTGAGGTCTGTGCTAAGCAGGGGCACGGGAAGGGGAGGGTGGGGCTGGGAAGCAACTGTGCCTTGCTGGGACCCGTGCTTGGCCAGTTTCTCCTTGTAATCAAACCCCACAGCACAGGAGTCCTGCCTCTCGGACTGAACACCAAATCTGCCTCCGAAACCAGTCTTATAATCTGAAAATCCACAGGTGCCCATGGAGAAAACAACCAAGAGAGGAAACAAGTTTGGTTAAAATCGTAGAAGGTTTGCAGGAATCAAACACATCGCTTCGAGAAAACAAGAGCCCTGTTGAGTGAGGGAGGCCCAGAGCCAGCTCCTGGCATCACCGATGGTCACAAGGGGCTCAAGAGGCTGAAGGACAAATGAAATCTGAACGAGTCAGCCACGGCCCGAAAGCAGGCTAGGACCTGTCTGTGAGCTGGCTGGGTAGAGCCATGCCAGGCTCCGAGCTTCATCTCAAGGGTCCTGCCTGCACTGAAGACAAGAGCATGTCTCTGCACAAGTGAAAGAGACACGTTACACACGTGGCCTGTCCCCAGCCCTGTGGCAGCCCCGCTCTGGACCTGCCGCCTGGGGAGGGTGCGAGCCAGGCACTGGCAGCCACTCTCCCGGGGGACCCAGCCCGCCTCCTGGCTGGGAGCAGAGAGCCACCCCTTCAGCCACCCATGCGGGCAGAAGCAGCCCCTGGGAAACTGCGGTGGTAGCCAGGGCTCCAGGGCACAGAGGCCTCACCGCAACCCCCAGGGGATCACTACAGGCGGAGGGGTCTTTTCAAAGCTGAGGGAGGCAGAGGGACCCTCCCCGCCCCCCAGGGAAGACACGACACACTGCAATCCAAGTACTGCGAGGCCCAGCGCACAGAAGCCTGTGAACAAAGCTGAGCTCTGGAAGGTCGCGGGGGGAACGCACCTTTCTGGGACTCGTNGGGACCCTCCCCGCCCCCCAGGGAAGACACGACACACTGCAATCCAAGTACTGCGAGGCCCAGCGCACAGAAGCCTGTGAACAAAGCTGAGCTCTGGAAGGTCGCGGGGGGAACGCACCTTTCTGGGACTCGTGCAGCTGGGGCTTCTCCTGGTGGTCCCAGCCGAGGGCACACTTGTCCTGTCTGTCAGTCTGCACACCAAACTTCCCCCCGAAGCCTTTCACGTAGTCTACAGACAACACAAAAGGCCACAATCGATTAACAGGCAGCCTGCCTAACAGGGAGAAAGCACGTTTTTCACAAAGTTAAACACACACAACTTGCTCAACCTGTCCTTGCTCCTGTGTGTGCGCCTGCTCCAGACCTTGGTAAAATTTCCAGTGAGCTTTGTTAAGAGGACCTCCCCGTACCATGGCCAGAAAGTACCCTCAGCTACAATCTGGGTCTCCTGGATAAACACAGATGGGACCCCACGAAGGAAGACCCAAGGCGTGCTGTTCAACCAGCACTGCGGAGCCCGCGGGGTCTCTCCTGCACAGAGACGGGCGACTTGAGGGCCGTTACCAGCCACTCTGTGGAAGTGTCAGAGCTACAAGATGGCCCAGGGCTGGGCCTCTAAGTTAACAGCGCTGGTTTGTGCGCGCTGTTTTCAAGTCCCGCGTCTAACAGCGCATCTGCCCCCAGGCCTCCGCGCCTGTTCTGGCTGTCACCCGCACACTGACAGCTGCCGGCGGGGGAAGGAGCTGAACTGAGGCCACCTTTCTGGGACTCGTGCTTCTCGGTTTTGCCTTGATACTCGAAGCCGACGGCGCTCTTATCCACCTTGTCCTTGTCGATGCCGTACTTGCCACCGAAACCTTTGGAGTAATCTGCAAACAAGAAAGAGCGCTGTTCACACACCAGCCGCAGGAACACAAGCATGCCGTGGACCTCAGAGTCTGGAAGGCAGGATTTCTACCATCCCGTTCAAAAAAACAAACCAAGGGGGCTTCCCTGGTGGCTCAGTGGTAACGAATCCGCCTGCCATTGCGGGAGATGTGGGTTCGATTCCAGGTCTGGAAAGATTTCACACGCTGAGAGCAACTAAGCCTGTGCACCACAACTACTGAGGCTACGCTCCAGAGTCCAGGAACCCCAGCGACTCAGCCCACACGCCCTGGAGCCTGCGCTCTGCGACGAGGGAAGCCACTGCATGGGGAGGCCCATGCAATCGCAACCAGAGCAGTCCCCTGCCCGCCGCAACCAGAGAAAAGTCCTCGCAGCAACAAAGACCCAGTGCAGCCAAAAATAAATAAATAAAATTAAACAACAAGAACCACCACCACCAGGGGGTCGTCCCTGGGGGTCCAGAGGCTTGAGACTCCACACTCCCAAAGCAGGCAGCCCAGATTCAATCCGTGGTCAGAGACCTAGATTCCGAAAGTTGCAATAAAGATCCTAAATACAGCAACTAAGATCAGAGCAGTCAAATGAGGAAATAATTGAAAAAATAAAAAACTTTAAGGCTTACCCTCAGACTGCAAGTGTGGAAAACACTTACAAGTATTATTTATACGCACAGAAGAACTGCAAAGAGTAGCACATACAGCGAATGAGTAACTGGAGCATCTCTCCTTGAGTCCAAAAGACGGCCGGAAGACCAAGTTGACGGAAGCTTCTGAAATCAAGGATGAGCAATAGGAGCAAGCTTTTAGGCCGCTCTAGGCAGGGACTTCCTTGGCAGTCCCGGCAAAACCGATGCCCGGGGCACAGGTTCAATCCCTGGTCTGGGAAGACCCTACCCGCTGCAGGGCAGTTAAGCCCGTGCGGCATGACTACCGAGCCTGCGTGCTGCTGCGACTGAAGCCTGAGCGCCGAGAGCCCGCGCTCCGCAGCAGGAGAAGCCACCCTGATGAGAAGCCTGTGAGCTGCAACCAAGAACAGCCCCTGTTCATCGCAACTAGAGCGAGCCTGCGCAGAGCAAGCAAGGGCAGCCAAAAATAAAACAAACACTAAGTCAGCCTGCTTCCTCAACTATAGCAGAGACGAGATGGGGCACCTCCAAAGAAACAGCATCAACGTGGAGCACCTTCTAGGAACCCAAGTTCCACTCAAGGCTAAGTTACTATAAATATCAGATAGCTGTTTTTACACACAGCAGGCTCCGTCACAGACCCATAAGCGGGGACTCAACCCCACTCGAGCAGGCCCCGAGCTGCCAAGGACACCTGCGCTGCTCCAGGTGCTTCGGCCTCTGCTCCCCAGCTTCCTGGAGGCGGAACTATTCTGCAAGAGCATCTGCGCAGAAAGTCTGGCAGAATGAACAAGATCCAACAGCAGGTCCTGAGAGGCATGTGCACACGGAGCAAGGCAGACGAGTGTGTTCCCAGCACAAGGAGGGGCGGCCCAGTGCGGGGGCAGGCAGGCCCTTGGGCAGAAGGGAAGTGATGCCCTCAAGTCCAGCAGCCCCTCCCTCGGAGAGACACCCACTCACGGGTGCTGCCATTTTTGATTCTTAAAATTCTGGAGATTTACAAAACTATGTGAGCTCTCAGTTTCTATGTTGCCAGTGATTCAAAAACTTGAATGCACAGGCCAAATAAAACACACCATACAGAAGAACCAGCCAATCTCAACCTCTGCAGCAAGGGTCGAGTCTATGTGTCCAACTCCATACACACGCACCTCAGTGGGCAGAGGGCTATAATTGACCTTCAACAGGGGGCACCACAGTGAAGGGAGGGTTAGGCTTGCTGCTAAGGACAACCTGGCAGCTTCCAGCAAAATTTTAAGTTCAACATCCCCTGACTCAGCAATTCCACTGCTAGAACTTATCTTTTAAATAATCACTCTCTTACGTAAGACACAAAGACAAGAACACTCACGGTAATCAATTCTTAACATCCAAAAGTGGAAATAAGCTCAACTCCACCTTCCAGAGAGGAACAGTTCAGGGACTACACAGTCTTCATACAGCGGAGGACTGAGCGGTCATCGAAATGACGACAAACCCCCTACACCGACCAGATAAGAACAGGGATGTCCAAACACTTCAAGTTAAGAGAGTTGTATAAATAAAACATAAAGCAGCTGGCACGGGGAGAGGGAGCTCCCTGGGCTTGTGTCAGTAAACGCACGAGCAACGAGGGGCCGCGGGCGCCCAACAGTCAGTGGAGTGCGCAGTGGCCACCCGCCCACCTCTCTGCGACCCGTGCTTCTCCGTCTCGCCCTGGTAGTCGAAGCCCACGGCGCTCTTGTCCACGCGGTCGGACTGCACGCCGTACTTGCCACCGAAACCACTCGAGTAGTCTGGGGAGACAGGGTGGGCAAGATGCCTCTGGTGAAAAACGGGATAGAAGCGTCGGGCAGCAATACCCCAGGAGACAAGAGCGCATGTGAGGCCGCAACGGAAGCCACCCGCCATCAGACGGGACGCGCGTGTCGTCTCGTGTCCCTGCAGCCTGGCCCCTTCCGACGGTTGGAAGACAGAGGTGAGCCACGGGTGCACTTTGGAAAGTAACCATTCAAACAAAGCTCAGCGTATGAAGAAAGGGACATGGCCATGTGGGTCTTTCTAGAAAAGACCGGAGCCCGCCAACACCCTGGGCTGGGTGGACTCCTAGAGCGCTCCCAGGCCGGCTACCTCCCTGGTCATCAGATGCCTTGCAAGAGGCGCAAGCAAACAAGCTCGCAAAAAACACCTCAAGTGCTTTGAGGAAGTGATGTACTTTCATCTCAAAAAGGGCTTACGAGTGAGCGCAAGCTCATGAAGACCAGCCAGCACTGTGTTCAAGACGGCTCGCACACTGTGCAAACGTCAGCGACGAAACGGCTCTGGTCACTATCCTAAGGGGAAAGTCTGCTTTGCCACCAAGCTTAAGAGCGAACTGTGCCCGAGGCAACGCTGCTCAGAGGAGGGAGGCTATGAGGATACACAAGACACCGGGCCACGTGCCGTCTGACGGGCCCCACCACGCCCCAGACGCCTGAGGGGAGGGAGGGCAGTGTCCCGCCCCCTGCGGATGAGGCGGATGACGCGCTCCTGCCCTTCAAAAGCGGGGGGCTTTCTGCACCTTCCCCATCTCACCTTTCTGCGAGGCGTGTTTCTCGGTCTTCCCCTGGTACTCAAAGCCCACGGCAGACTACAGTCACAGAAAAAGGGGAAATGCAGATTTCAATGTCTGGATCCACAACACATGACATTTTGAACATGAACCATGTTGTTGGTATTTTTTGATTTTTTTATTTCCTAAGCTACTAATGCCCAAAGCACCAGTATTTTGAATTTGCACACGTTGAAACACTGAAGCCCAGGGGCCGCCCCAGCCAATGAGCGAGGCAGCTCTCAATGCTACGACATAAAATGAGGGGGCTGCCGGCCCTGAGCCAGGGCCTCAGACCAGAGGAACAGCATCAGATGCTCAGCGCAGCCCTGGAAGTGGGCCCTCTGTCACTGTGACACAGGCAGGTGACAGGAAGTCCCCACTGTGCCCTGGGACACATCGAAGGCCCTCTCAGGGCCACTCGATAAGCAGGCACCAACATGGGGGTTTCTATAGCAATCAGGGGAAAACCCTCTCGCCTCTTAAACAGCCAATCATCTCAGAGCATCTGCCAAGGTGGGGGCGGGAGGGGCCTCAGGAGCCTGCGCTCGGGGCCCCCACCTTGCATTCCCACAGTCCGAGGCACCTCTGCGCCACTCCGAGACGCCCAGAGGACNAGGGGGCTGCCGGCCCTGAGCCAGGGCCTCAGACCAGAGGAACAGCATCAGATGCTCAGCGCAGCCCTGGAAGTGGGCCCTCTGTCACTGTGACACAGGCAGGTGACAGGAAGTCCCCACTGTGCCCTGGGACACATCGAAGGCCCTCTCAGGGCCACTCGATAAGCAGGCACCAACATGGGGGTTTCTATAGCAATCAGGGGAAAACCCTCTCGCCTCTTAAACAGCCAATCATCTCAGAGCATCTGCCAAGGTGGGGGCGGGAGGGGCCTCAGGAGCCTGCGCTCGGGGCCCCCACCTTGCATTCCCACAGTCCGAGGCACCTCTGCGCCACTCCGAGACGCCCAGAGGACACCTGGCGCGAGCTCAATCTACAGGGTGGGGCCAGCGGCCCACGACACCTCACTCACCTGGTCCACTCTGTCCACCTGGACGCCAAACTTGCCTCCAAAGCCCCGGACGGAGTCAACCTGTGAGCAGTGCTTGGAGAGCTTGGCCTGATACTCGTGGCCGACAGCGGACTGGAACGGGGGCAAAGCGGAGGTCAGTCGCCCACCAGCACCGCCACCCTGGACCCGCCCCCACCCTGAGGCAGCCCGCACTTCGGCTCCGCGGGAAAGCCGGCCCAGGGGTGGTGACTCCAGGGGCGTCGCCAGGCCAGGGCCCCCAGTCAGGTGTTCCTGAACCCTCTCCACACCAGGCTCCCCAGAAGTCGCCCGAACCCCAGCCACAGCGGGCCTCCTGAGGTGCCTGGGCGTGAAGAACCAGGAGGCCAGGCCCCAACCAGCACCAGAGCCAGCAGCCTGCCAACGACTCCTGAGACCGCTTCCAGAAGACGGCCGGCAGCGGTCACCCTCCTCAGGTGCGACACCGTCAAAGCACGTGACCCAGGAATCAGGGCTCAAACCGGAACCCAGAGGGCATGCTTCAGGCACACCACACGGTCAGTGTCAACGCCCGCCACACAGCCAGCCCGCCCTCGTGTGCAGTGGGGCCTGCCACCGCCTCCCCACCCCCAGTCAGGGAAGCGGGTCTGCTGACCTCTCAAGGCCACATGCTGACCGAGCAGTCCACCCCGAGCTTTCCGCTGTGTGGTCAGCAAGCCGAGGCCTGCGGCCCACATCCAGCACCGAGGTTCTTTGTAAATAAAGCTTTCTGGAACATACCACCTCTGTTCATTTACAGAAAATCGATGCCTAACTTTGTGTCAAGACAATACAGCTAGTTCAGGAGCCGCCCGAGGCCCTGTGGTGACCGAGAAACTAGAATACCCACAGCCCGGAGTCTGCGCGGCCCGCGCTGCTGCAGTCGCCCAGGCCCGGCCCTCGGAGGAAGGCTCCAGGCGCCCTTGGCAGGATGGACAGGGGTCACGGGCCTTTGTGGACACCGAGGACACAGGACAGGTGACCGACACGTGACCCAGAGGTGGAGGCTCGTCCAAGCCCAGCTCCTCCCCGGGAGCCACCCCCACCGTGGCCCGCCTACAATCCAGCGAGGGGCCTGCGGGCGCACTACCAACTCCTCTCCCGCTTGCCCATCGGGAACTTCAGCAGCAGGGTTCAGGGTCCCACCCCCACGGGGTCGCCACCAGCGCTGCAGCTCTGCGGGCAGCTCAGCACACGCTTCCACAGCCGGGGAGCAAAGCAGGCTTTACTTTCCAGTCCAGAGCTGCTACTTTCTCTCCCTCCCAGCAGGATCCGATGCCCACAGCTAACAGCTGATCCAGAGCCCCGCAGCCTCAGAAAACCTGTGGCAGAGACCACCCACCTGCAGCTTCAGGGGTCTCACCCAGAAAACATCGACAAGATAATGGGGAGGCAGCACATACCCAAAGGATCCCCCAGCGCGCCTCTTCATCCCTAAGAGGTCAGAGAACTGTTCCCAAACCACGGCCAGAGCAAAGGCTTAGCGACTCTCCCACCTTCCTAATCACAACAGCTTTCTCCCCAGCTTGGCCTTGGTCTCACACCGACGAGACCCTACTTCCTATCAGACAGTCAGCACCAGGCAGAGCGCTGCGGGCCCCCCTCTCAAGCAGGTGCTGGCCCACAGGTGCGACCAGCCCTGTCATTCCGAGCCGAGTCCAACCCGGGCACAAGGGGCACGGGGTGGAATCCCAGAGGAACCCGCCCCCAGCTGGCACAGCACAGCGCAAAGGCAGACACCTCAAGTCGCCCAGCCTGGGAGACGCGCCTGCGTCACTGCACGCGCAGCACGCCTGCCCAGGTCTACTGTCCTCTCTGCAGGGCGGACACGGCCCCCAGCTGATCCAGCCCCTCTCCGGGTACCAGCAAAGGATGCGGCTCTGTTACCAGCTTCAGTCCCACCTCCTTAGACATGCCTGTCCTCAGCCTGGTGGGCCACGGCTTGACGCCGGCGGCCAGGGTCTTCTCTGAAGGGCAGCAGTCAGGCAGCTGCCTTTCCAGCCTCGACGTGAAGCCAGGCGCTGCAACTCGGCTCTGGGCTGCAGATGGGAACCACTAAGGCTGCAGCCTGAACCACAGGCGACGCCCAGGTGGCACCCCGGCCGCCTGCGGGCCTCCATCCTGGTCAGAGCCAGCCTCTGGGAGGACCTCATCTCCAGCTCCAGGCTTCCCAGCACACCACTCCCTCCCCAGCAACTCAGAATCTGCAGAGAGCTTTCAGAAACTGCAGCCCTTCTCAGCTAAGGTCAACTGAGAGAGGGTGACTTCTGGCAAATCTCATCTTCAACAAGTGGACTCCCAACTTTTCAATGGAGGGGGAGGGCTCAGTGACGACCCTGCTGACCCAGGCGAGGTCAAACACGCCAGGACCCTGATACCACGTGCGCCAGCACTCACTTTGTCCATCCTGTCCTGCTCCACGCCAAACTTCCCTCCGTAGCCGTGCGACGCTTTGGGTCCCGTTTCCAGCTCCTTCTCCTTGAGGGNGACCCTGCTGACCCAGGCGAGGTCAAACACGCCAGGACCCTGATACCACGTGCGCCAGCACTCACTTTGTCCATCCTGTCCTGCTCCACGCCAAACTTCCCTCCGTAGCCGTGCGACGCTTTGGGTCCCGTTTCCAGCTCCTTCTCCTTGAGGGTCTGGTGTTCTTGAAACACATTCTCCCGCAGCTTGTGGATGCTTGGAGGGAAGAGATGGAAGACAAACAAACCAGTCAGACAGACTGCCAAGACATGTGTCTGTGCTTTCTGGGAGGACAGACAAGGATGTCATCTCTGCAATCTATGAGGTTTTGTTCCCCGGTGGCTCCCCAGCCCGGCTTCCCTTGTGTTCACTTTACTGCACCTCCAGCTGCCCTCAACTCCAGCAGTTCTCGGAGTCAGATGCAGGTTAATGGGGAAAAAAAAGCAAGTCTGAATACACACAGTGAGTCATCTCCAAGTTCCTACAGAAGCTGGGCTACGATGTGGACAGCATTCCACCAAGTGGAAGACAGCTCCTCGGGTTCACCAGACACCTGACCCGGGACAGCCAGCTCCGTAAACGTCACCAGATGCAAACGGGAGACAAAGCCCACAGGTGTGCACCCGGACGACCCTGGGCCAGGAATCCAGAGATGTGGAATATTCAGACGGCTTCTCGCTACGTGAAGCTCCTCGGCTTTCCAGTCAAAGGTGAAGTGAGAGGCTTTCAGAACTTAAGATGTAAAAGCCACTTTCACTGTAAGCGCTAGGAGCAGCAGGACAAATCAACAGATGCAGCCAGAACCAGGCAGGCCAGGCAGCTGTCACCCAGGGCTGCCGAGGGCCACCTCACACCACAGCCACATCTCCACATCTGGACGGCAACCCCGGACGTGTGGCTTATTAGAACACCAACCAGGCCTGGCCACCTCGCGAGCCCCTGATGCGCTGGGGAAGAAGACGAGCCCCCAGGCACCGTTGGAGGGACCTCAGGACACCGACAGCAGTTCTGCCCTGGGTGCTCTCTGAATTCTAACCAGAGAATTAGAGAATTCTAACTAGAGAATTAGGTTCTGTAGGAACCAGAGAGAGCTCTTTTATTCTCCAATCTGCCCTCCCCAACGTGTTCTGAAACCACAGGGAACAGCAGGGCTAAGAGGCCTGGATGACAAAACCAGGTCAGCAGTCAGCCTGACCCCAGAGCAGGGAACCCGAGGCAGCTCCCAGCACCAGCTCCTCGGACCGGTCCCGGGCCCTTCTCCGAAGAGCTGCGAGGTGGCGGGCTCAGCGAGTCAGGGAGGGAGGAACACTTGTGTCTAAAATGCCCACAGTGCAGACTTCACCCACTTTTCTGGATGAATGGCTGAACCCTTCTCAGCCAAGAGGAGCTTCATTTCACTGCAGAGATCCTAGAGCCAAGACCAGCGCTCTGTGAATGACCCAAGTGGTCACAACCAGGGCAGGGGAGCTCACGTCCGCACTGAGGCCAGCGCAGCCGGAAATAAACGTCTGAGCACATTCTTAAAGGCCCTTTTATCTACACCTCCCAACAAGAAAACAAGCTGCCCCAGAGGCAGCGAGTTAAGACTGGCCAAGTCAGGGACAATCCCTGCTTCTTGCAGTTCTCCTATCTCGACCTTCATGAGGACAAGTTCAGGATTCAGCTCAGGGTATGGAACTGAAAACAACAGAGTAACACTGCAACAAAATAATACAAATTAAGGAGGGGGTGTTTCTGATCTAGTCTTCAAAGACAGCCCATGCTTTAGAAACCTTCCAACTGCAGAGAGAATAGCTTAGGTAACAACGTTCCTGAATGAAAACCACAAACTTAAAAACCAGACTGGAGAATTAAAAGTCGAGGACACCCCGGCAATGAGAATGTTAAGCCACTGAGCACGTCTGTACAGATACACGTACACACACCCGTCAGGCTGCACCCTCGCCCCCCGTGTGAGCCACGAGGGGCCAGACAAGGCGGAGACCGGGCCCTCGCGCTGACAGGGGGAGTGGCCCCGCCTCGGCCTCGCAGTCCCGAATGTCTGCCACACAAAGATCAAGACCCTCTCTTACTTGATGTGCTCCTGGTGCCCAGATCCTTGCACGGTTTTGGCCCCCCATCTCTGCTCTTTTTCACTTACATCATTCTGAAAAGAAAAATAAAGAACAAGTACACCTCCACACCCTGGACCGTAAAACAGCCCCCACCCACCCACCAAACCAAAAACCTGGGAGGATCCACTTCAGGAGACGGGAGAGGCGGGAAGACTGGCGGCTCCTACCACAAAATCGGGGTCGGTCTCCCAGTCGTCGGCTCCCCCGTCGTCCGGGGTGATGGACACGGTGTGGCCGGCCGAGGCTTTCCACATCTGGAAGGGCAGCGCTGAGGGTCATAGCCGCCGGCAGAGCCCTGCCCAGGGGCCCACAGACGCTCTGCCCGGGACCCCAAAACCCTGGGCGGCACAGGGAGGGCGGGGAGCTACGTGCTCAAGAGGTCCACTCGTGGGACGTCCCTGGGGGTCCAGCAGCTAAGACCCCCAGCTCCCCATGCCGGTTGCCCAGGTTCATTCCCCGGTCAGGGAACTAGATTCCTGCAGGCCACGACCAAGACCTGGCGCAGCCGAATAGATTTTTTTTTTTTTTTTAAAAAAAAAGGTCACTCGTAATCCCCGTGCCACCGGAAGGATCAAAAGAAACCTAATGTGAGAGCCTTAACGCTGCAGTCAAAGAGCAGAAGCACAGAAGAAATACTCTGGGTTCAACTCAAGAGAGAAAATTTTCTGGAAAATAAACAAAGTCGCATGTGCTACTTCACTCAATGGGAACTTCCCCAACTAAGTCTCCGGACAACAGTGTTGTCCAACACGGGAATCCACTGTCACCAATTGTAAAGTCTGCTCTATTTTATCACAATTTTTTTTTAAAGCATCCACTTTGACTTAAAAATAATTACTGGAAACCTAACAATGATTTTCTTAACTTAGACTCTGACAAATCACTCAAGCATCCAAGGGCTGCTTTGCCATCAGCTTGGAGAAACGCAGGGCACACAGAATGCCAACTTCTGTGTCAGGCAGCCCCGAGGCAGGCTGCCCTGCCTCCTCAGCAGGCCCTGAAACTCTAACCTATCGGCTCGGAGAACAGTGACACAGCCTCACAGCCGAACCACACTGCTCTTGCCGTAACTGCAAAGGCAAAATCTAGCCTTTCAGGACTTCAAAAGAAAGCGACGAGAAAAATGGTTTTGCTCTCCCCAGAAGACCCCATAAAACTGCTCACAGGCCAGGAAGCGACTGAAGGCTTGTTTTCACGCAACCAGAAGCCCGCACCCTGGTGTCTGAGCTGAGAACACTGCCTGTCTCGCGTGGTGGGGCCACACGCCCTGTGCTCTGTGTGACCCAGACAGGACAGGAGTCCCTCACAGGCCTGAGACCCTCCAGCCGGGTCCACCTGCACCCCCGGCTCTGCGAGGTCACAAGTCCAAGGTGGTGGCAGGTGGGGATCGAGGGGCACAGCACTCAGATTCCCAGACTGGAGTCCTGCCAAGTCACCTGGGCAGGGAAGCACGCGCCACCAGGTGGGCAGGACCAACACAGTCCCCTGGACACTGTCCACCGGGACCCTTGCTCCCCTCTGACTAGGTGAAACAAGGCAGGGAGCGCCCTGACGCAAACTGCTTTGGACACAATCTTCAAGAGCCGACAGACCAGGCTCAGCCGCGGCGGGCACAACCAGCGTGCCCATTCACAGATGGAGACACAGCTGCCTGAAAGCCAAACGCTCTGCCCGAAGCCTCTGCCTCCCTGAGTCAAGACTGCCAGTGGCACCACACTGGCCTGAGAAGGGGCCGCCCACCCACAGGACTCCAGCTGCCTAGTGGTCTCCTCAGCCAGTGAGGGGACGGCCAGTCATGCAGAAGGACGGGGTCTCCAACGAGACTCACTCCCCACCCAAGGCCAAGGTGAAAGCCACATCCTGGCCTGTGGCTTCTCCACGATGGTGGCACAGAAGTCACAGGGCCCGCTCTCCACCCGTCTCTCTGGAAGCCAGCCTCACTTGTGGGCAGGTAAGCACTGGCCGGCTCGCCCCAGCATCATGGCCACAGGCTCCCCACCCCCACGGAAGAGGAAGAAGGGGCCAGGGGCCTGCCAGGGGGGAGGGAGTGCCCGGGGTCCTCCACTCCAGGTCGTGTGGAATCCCCTCCGCTTTCTAGACCACAGGCAACACCAAAATTGACTTTATTTTTCAAATAAGCAAATTTCCTCCCAGAAAATTATCGTCCCTATCTCTGCAAACCCAGGGAGAGAACACCCCTTGCTTTCCTTGTCAAAGGGGTTTCCCTGCCTGCCAAGTGGAGCACATGAGCACGCTCACAGTGCACAAACCTTTCTTCTCCACGTGCAGATGCAAAACGCTCACAAAACTCTGCTGAAAACGCAGTAATCCAACGAGGAATTCCCAGGCATTGGGGAGAGCTTCTGTCTGTAAAAAGATTAAGAGTAAAAACCNCAGCTGAGATGTGTATAAGAGACAGCACGGAGACTAGGTTACGGGAGAGATTTTCATAGTTTTCTTCTAGTCATCCTTTCAGCCCAAATTTGATTAGAAGCTCACATTTAACACCCAGTACTTTTAAATCTCTTCACACTGCAGAGAAAAAGCATTTCTTGCTAGAAAAAGTACAGTTTAGGTCAGTCGTTAAAATACAACAACAATTGGTTGAAATTAAGTTCGCTCATTTCAGAGTGATTGTTGGAGAGCTCAGTTACATTCTGGAAGGATAAAGCACACCGTGTCATGATGATTTTACAATCGCAGTAAAACCCCTTCTCTCATGGTTTATCATTTAAAAATTAAACAAGAATAATTACAATAAATGCATCATTTACAAAAGCCCTATATTTGTTCATAGGATTTATACATACAAGCATTACAGTACATTCATTTGAAAGACTAAAATCAGGTATCAGAACATGAATTGATCTGAAAGGATATTTATAGCCTGGATATACAAGAAAAAGTAAGTAACTATATAAATGAAGTCATCAGTTTACATAAATATAAGAAACATTAAATTCTAAAATATTTTCTCTATGGTATTCATGAATTTTTTCACTAATTAAAAACTCTGTAATAAAATATCTTCAGGTCCATATAACAAGTATGAACAGATTAAAGATTCCATCGAGTTCAAAA
>SJYS01023115.1:968791-986075 GCA_006410695.1 Philantomba maxwellii | reverse complement strand
TTGTTTCTAATTTATCTAAACTCTAATGTCTACGTCACCATGTCCATCTGACAGGGAAATGTTGGATTTATAATGAGAATGGAAAATAAAAAAGCAAGCAGTTAGACTCTTCAGTCGACTGAAAGCTAAGCTACAGCTAAGGCCTGTAACAGGAGCTGCGCGCTCCTCGGAAGAAAGAGGCTGTTAGGAAAGCAGAGGGTCACCGGGTCTCCCCACTCCTGGTTAAGCGTATATTGAGTCCTGGCAGAGACGACGCCGCTTCCCCGTAAGCCCGCGCGCCCAGAGTGTCCAGCTGAGCACAGGCTTTACCTAAACTGTACTTTGCTCTGTGGGAGCAAGTGAGAGCAAAGCTTACAAATCTACTCACGGGAAGGGCTACTAACAGGAAAAAAAGGCACCACAGAGACCCTCCAGGCCCGCTCCCACGGGGTGAGCGCACACTCCCTCTGGGAGCCCAGAGTGGCGGGCATAGGCAGCCGGGGAGGAAGGAGCCCCTGAGTCACCCCGTCACCAACGGGACACTTGGCGGGGGGGGCGGTGTGTGTGTGTGCGTGCACAAGGCGTCTCCTGAGCCACAGGGCTTGGCCCCGGCCCCAGCTGGCTGGCCGTCTATCTTGCGGCCCTGAGCACCCGACCTGAACTAGCGGCGTTCTCCGGCAGAGAGGCTGTCAGAGGCAAAGCCAGAGTTGGGTTTGAAAGCACAACTGCCTGGCCGTGTAGTCACAGCCCGGCCGAACTCGGGGGAGGGCCTCTGTGGGCCTCACCTTCCTCTGCCCCCTCGACTGACAGTGTGCCAAGGACCGACAACGGCGGGGACGGGGGAGGGCGGGAAGGCGGACGCTGCCGTCACTCAGGGTACACTCGGCCATCCTCCCAGCGTGGCGAGCTGCTGAGGGGTGACTGGCGTGGCCTGAGAGCAACCCTACTGTTTTACAGAAGAGCTCTTGAGGGCTGCCGGCCACACACGCATCTCTACAAGCACGGGTGTCAATCTAATGCCCTGAGAACACACACGAGTCTCAGTTTTATTAGTTGGAAGAATATGCTAATATTCAACCAGACAAGAACTTGGGGAAGTAAAAAAAAAAAAAAGCATGACTGTTAAACGTTTCTAAACAGATGTTAGGATTCACTGGCGAACACGGACCCTCGGGCATGCACTGAAGAGCCCTGTAACCTGGGCAGGAGGCCCTTCCAGCTCGTCAGCATTCTGGCCCAGGCCACGCCCGCCACCCCACCAGCCACCTACCGTCCGGCTGCACCTTCCTGGGCTGCACCGAGGGCGAGGACAGAGAGGACGGGACCCGGAAGTTCGCGGGCAGCGTCTCCGCGGACCCGGCGGCTAAGCCACGGACATCCTTTGGCCTGAATTTTTTCCTCCAAGAAGGTGCTCTCCTAAAGCTTTTATCATCGTCCTGGGAAATTACAGGACAAAAAACAAGACAGATTTTAAAACAAAGGACAAAGACAAAACGCCACCAGCCCTTTAAAATGGCCGAGTTTGCTACTGCACTTTTGTCCACGTGTATTTGACCCCGTTTGTGATGACCGTGTGTGACTGATTTGCCCAAACTGGGAACAGCGGAGCGTGGCACAGGGTGGGGTAACACGCGTGCCAGGACACTGATTGGACTGCCCTGGCCGCCCGGGTGGACGTTCCTCCTGACAGTTAGCAGGTTTCACTGCTCATCTTGGAGAAATCGCCTCTTGCTATATAATGCAACAGGCTGTCATTTGCCATGGAAACAGTTTCAAGCCGTAACCAGTTCTGTCTCACAATGGGACAGGCCAATGGATGCGTCTTCAGGTGTCCAATTCTCCTTGTCAAACTCAAGTCTCCTTAAGGTCCAATGAAGAGAAGAACTATAGTGTGGGAGTGAACGAGGCACGGATGTGCATAAGGGGAAATTAATGTTCTGTGTGTTTTCAATACACTTATGAAACAGCCCCCTAGCANCCTCTTGCTATATAATACAACACACTGTCATTTGCCATGGAAACATTTTCAAGCTGTAACCAGTTCTGTCACACACTGGGACAGAGCCAATGGATGCTTCTTCAGCTGTCCGATTCTCCTTGTTAAACTCAAGTCTCCTTAAGGTCCAATGAAGAGAAGAACTATAGTGTGGGAGTGAACGAGGCACGGATGTGCATAAGGGGAAATTAATGTTCTGTGTGTTTTCAATACACTTATGAAACAGCCCCCTAGCACACGGGCCCTGGAGTAGGGTAAGGCCATCCAGTTGTTCGCATACACCACTCCTAAGTGAAAACCAATGTTTTAATATAAAAAATATTTTTGACGGGTAGTAAAACTTAAATAGCAAAAAAAAAAACAAACCCCAAAACAAAAGCCAACCCCCCTTCTATCTTCCTGAAGACACGAGTCTTCTAATGGCTCATCTGTTAATAAATTTTAAGAGCAAAGCTTGACTTGTAAAGTTAGTTTATCTCCACATTTAGAAGAGATACCATGACTACATGGCTCATACAAGTATAACAAAATAATTTACATTAAGGCAACTTGAAAAATCATTAAGCTGAAAACTTACTTCATCGAACCTTCTGTCGGTTCCCATGACCAAGAGATTGTTAAACTCTCTTTCCAAGACAGCACGAGCCTGAAATTATAAAGAAACAGCACCCTAAAACTTTCCACAATCTCATTTGAATATCAGCACATCACAATTGTTTTTTAAACCAAGACTTAAACAAAAAATTCAACTGTGATACTGTTTGAATTCAGGGGTTTAACGTGGTTCTATGGAGGGGTTGTTGAGAAGAGGGAGCCGTGGGCTCTTGGAAATTACACACCAATGTGCCCTGTGGGCTGGTGCTGGTGGAGAGATCACGGTACTGACACAAGATATACAGCCTTCGGGAGAAGAACTAAAAAGTCCCCTCATTCTCAAATGAGCCCACGAGTCAAAAAGAACCACACAAGGCAATTACCCCCAGAAGGAAAATTAATAAAACCTTCATCTGGCACACAAAGAGGACATCTCCCTCCACGAAAGAACTGAGTACATGTCACTCTTACGGCACACTACCTCGAATCAAAATTCCCCTTATTTTATGAAAGACTCTCGTGCTTCCAACAGAGAATGAAAAGGGGACAGGCACGAACACGGAGGCACGAAGCATCTCTGACTGTGGACTATCCTGAGAGGGACTTGGGGAGCAACGAGGGCACCAGCTGTCTGAGGGGCCAGGTTTGGTCTCCGTCCAGGGAGCCAGCTGAGCATCTGCGTCGGGAGATGGCCCGCTCGCTGGGCCCGAGCCTGGCTGGTCGCACCTGTGTGTTCTGCGTGGGGATCTGTAACAAGAGGGCCAGCGCGTTGAAGTCAAACGTCTCGTCCAAGGCCAGCAGCGCACCGTGCACACCGCTCTCGACGAGGTTGTTCGCGTATTCCTTGAGGCCAATGGAGAGGATCCAGCGGATCACTCGGTCGTTGCTCCAAACCAGCACGTCTGCAGGGGACGACAGTTTGGAAAGGAGCCTCAGAAAGCTGTGTTCCCCTTGTGCAGCTGCAGCGAAGGAGTCTTACGTGATGCTGACCCTCAGCTCCCGACAAAAGCCAGGACCTCCCAAGGGCCGGGGCACACAGCTCGGCAGGCAGCCAACCTGCTGGGCTCGGCACGGATGTCCCGGCCCCTCCCACCCTGATGGAGACTGCTCTACCAGAACTCATTCTTCAGGCGAGTCCAAGAGAGATGAAGCGACTACGTGCATTTCCAGGGAAGAGAGAAGGAGGCTCCAGGGATCGGAAAGGACAGGACACCCAAGGACGTGCGTGAGCACCAGGCACGAACATGTTTCAGACACAGACTTGAGTGTCTGTTTCTTTTTCCCTTTATTTTTGAGTGTTTGTTGAGGTACTTTTTTCATGTCACAAAAAGGACTCAGTACCATATCTGGACACCTTGCTCAATTCAACATAAACCTCTCATTTATAATCTTGAAGCTTTTTTTAAGTCATTTTTGTTGTCTCATTTTAAAAAGAGAGAAACATAAAGACACTGTCCAGCACATTAGAGGGATTTGTGTGGGGGGGAAGATCTTAGTTAAGTCAAGTAATAAGTTACAAAATTTACTCTAGCAGAGTACTAAAAATAGCCGCTCTGTACAAATACATCCAGCTGATCACCAATGACTTTCAAAGACAGTGTGTGCCAAGTGCAAAAAGGTTTAAAATGGATTTAGAAAACAAACGGGACAGAGATACAGCTCTCAATTCTAACGCCCTTGTCTGGGTAAAGGGACAGATACTATAAACGTTGGCTTCTGGTTTTCTCGTGATTCAAATGAACTCAGTCATAGCTAGACGATCCTTCACGTGGGCCATCTCTCCAAACATATTTTTATCTTTCTTAGTAAAAACCGAGATGAAAGCAGCACTTACGCGCCCAGGGCTATAGCAAGGATTAAGTGAAGGAGCCTGTGAGGGTGCCTGGACTCTTCGGTCAGTCTTGCTACTGTTAGTGATCTATTTTCTGAACCTTCTGGGAGGCCCTACACTGAGCTTAATGGCTAATATGCTTTTTGAAAATTTCGTTTATTTACTTTTGGCTGTGATGGGTCTTTTTGCTGTGTGCAGACTCCCTCCAGTTATCACGGGCGGGCTTTGCATTGGTGGTTTCTCTTGTGTGGAGCCCAGCCTCAAGGGCATGAGGGCTTGTCTGCCTCATGGCCTATGGGATCCTCCCAGACCAGGGACTGAACTGATGTCCCCTGCATTAGCAGGCAGATGATTCTAACCCACTGGATCACCAGGGAAGTCCCACAGCTAACACTTTATTTAACTCCACTGTACTCCGGCACTTAAGAGGCACCCCCCAGGGCAAGCCTGCAAGGACAGCCCGCAGCCCCTCCCCACCTGCGGGGCAACTGAAATGCCTCCGCCCCGTCCCTCCCCAGCTGAGAAGCTCCCATCCAGCTTCAAGGCCACTCCCTCCAGCCTGGGGACAGAACCAGGCTGCCTCAAGTCCTTTGACAAGAGGCCAGAGCAGTGTTCCTCACACTTAACTGCGTGCACGGCAGGTCTTGCTCTTCTCGGCTCTGGAGTTATTTGCAGCGTGCAGCAGCATTTGCGAGTAAAACAGGGCACGTGGCCCAGCAACAGGAGAATCTCTAGGGTCGCGGGGAGATGCTCTCACCTCGAGACTCACAACCTGCAGACCGATGTGAGCCCAGGGACAGAGCGCAAGTTCCCTGGGCACAGAGGACGATCTCAAACACACTCCCCCTCACCCGCCCCCCTCCGTAATGATGCGAGGTGTGTTTCCTCCACGGAAAGCCATTTCCTGAATTTTTCTTTCAAACAAGAAATCACTGAGGCTGCTTATACACTGGGAAGGAAGAAACAGGACTGTACTAGCCTTTCAGTTCATTCTGGCTCTCTTCTCTTTTTCTTTCCAGTTCTTTTCGGTCATAATTCAACCTTCGCAGGCACATAATTCCACACTGGAAACTGTTTCTGTTTCCAAGAGAAAAAAGAAAAAATTTAGACCTGGCCACAAGCAAACATCTCTCCGGCAACTAGTGAGAACGACGCGGCGCCCGACCTGTGAAAGCTGTCAACCATTTTCAGCTGCCCGCGGAGGTCTTTCTTGGTCAGGTGGTCGAGCATCCGTGCGTCCACAAGGCACTCCATGAAGTAGCTGCGGTACTGCGGGAGCCCCAGGCTGGGCAGCCACTCGTTGCCGATCCACTCGTGGTTCATGTCCCCGTACGCGAGGGTCTGCTTTCAATAATTAAGGACGGTCAATTCAGGGGAAAAAAACCCATGGAAGCAGTCACAAGGGCCATTTAAATCATCTTTAAAATGGACTTTTCACCAATTACATATTCTCAAAGGCTAAGCTAAAGACAACATTATTGCTCATGACTTCAAAATAATTTGGTCTTTTATTTGCTACCTTTTAAATTTGCTGGCAAAACTTTATACAAAGAAATTATACCACTAAAAGTCTATGACTCATCTGTATTACTAAATTTAACTTATCTACCAAACCATGATAAAATGGTAACTGACTACACAATAATTTTCTGAAATAGCTTTTATATATGATAATAATATATCGACAAAGAATAGCCACGACTCATGAACAAGTTTGAAGGATCAACCTAACTCTACTCACTAAAAGTTATCTCTGGCTGGCTTTAATTTTATTTTCAACATTTTGTTTTCTAAATTTCTTTAGCAAAACATCTACTAATTTCAAAGTCAGTTAAGTGAATTAAAAAACAGGTTTTAAAAAAAGAGATAAGGAAAACAATAACTAAATGGACTGAAAGAAAAAATAGACAAACCCACAGTTACAGGCAGGGACCTCAATCTTCCTCTGAATTACCCAATAACTGTTGAACAAGGAAGCCAAAACAGACAACCAACCAAGGTCAGGAAGGAGAGAGAAGCCTTTAAACAATTCTCCAGGCATGAATACTGGAGTGGGTGCCATGTCCTTCTCCAGGGGATCTTCCCGAAGCAGGGACCAAATCCCGGTCTCCCACATCGCCATCTGAGCCACCAGGGAATCCCTCTTAAACAGCACTGTCAACCAACTTGACTTAACTGACATTTTATAGAACTCTCCTCTCCCTCCAACAGCAGCACGATAACATTCTTTTCAAGGGGATATGGAACACTCTTCAAAAGACAGACAAATCTCTGCATACTTAAAGTGACTAAAATCATACAATGTATGTTTTCTGATCTCAACAGAATCAAATTAGAAACTAAAAAACCCCTGATATCCAGGAATCTCCCAAACATCAGGAAATTAGCATATTTCTAAATAATTCATGTGTCAAAGAAGAAATCGCAAGTGAAATGGGAAATACTTTGAAGTGAGTAAAAGTGGATATACAGGATACTAAAAAGCTACAGGACATGGCTAAATCGGTACCTGGAGGGAACCTGATAATAGTAGATACTGACACAGATGAAGAGAGATTGTGAATCAATAATCTAAGACTCTATCTTAAACAACTTATAGAAAAACAAATGAAATCCACGGCAAGCAGAAAGAAGAAAACGGAAGAGCAAACATCAGTGAAACAGAAACCAGAGAGACGAACGGAAGAACTAGGATCAGGTTCTTCATGAATATCAATAAAAATGAATAATCAGAGTGATCAGGAAAAAAAGGGAAGACGTAAACTACCAACATCAAGAATGAAAGAGGGGACATCAGTCCAGACCCTAGGCGCCGAGAGCACAGGGAGGCAGCTTGAGGCCCCTTAGATAAAGTGCCCTGCTGGCCTGAAAGAGCCAACCTGTGGCAGCCACGGAGCCAGAAGCAGATAACCGGAACCTATTAAAGCGCGAATTTCAGGTCAGGAATCTTACCTGTCCACACGTGCAAAATCTCCACCCTAAGCGGCTTTACTAGTGAATCCTAACAAGCGTTTATGAAGAAAATGCTCGTGATACACAAACTATTCCAAAATAGTGAAGGAAAAAACACCTAACTCATTCTGAGGCCAGAATTCTCTTGATACCCAAAACCAGACAAACATATTACAAGAATATCAATATCCCTCACAGACACAGATGCAAAATTTCTTAATGACACAGCAGGAAATCAGTAATCAATTAAAAGTACAAGGTATCATGACAAGCAGGGTTTATCCCAAGAACAGAAGGTTGGGCCAACATTTGAAAAAAATCAGTGAAATTCACCAAATCAATGGGCTGAAAATAAAAACCACAGTATCACCTCAAAAGATAGAGAAAAGGCCTCTGAGANCTTAATGACACAGCAGGAAATCAGTAATCAATTAAAAGTACAAGGTATCATGACAAGCAGGGTTTATCCCAAGAACAGAAGGTTGGGCCAACATTTGAAAAAAATCAGTGAAATTCACCAAATCAATGGGCTGAAAATAAAAACCACAGTATCACCTCAAAAGATAGAGAAAAGGCCTCTGAGAATATTCATCATTGATATACGGAAATCTTAGCAATCCAGGCACGGAAGACAACTGCCTCAACCTCATAAATGCCATCTACAAAAAAGATAGAGCTGACATCACAGGGCGCTTTCTCCCGAAGATCAGGAACAAAGCAAGCATGTCTGCTCTCGTGGGTTTTATTCAACTCTGTACTGGAACTCCTAGCCACTGTAACAAGACAAGAAAAAAAAGAGATCGAAATCATATGAACTGAAAAAGCAACAGAACTCTATTTGCTGATGACCTGATGATTAACATGGAAAATGAATTGACAAAACAGTTACAAGCATGAGAGGGAGTTCAGAAAAGCTGTAGGATTCGAGGTCAACATATGAAAATGCACTCTACTTCTAAATACTACAAATAAACCGGAAATTGAAATTGTGAAGACTACCCTCTATTATAATGTCGTCAGAACCTATGAACTCCTCAGGGACAGATCTAATGGAATATGTGCAGGACCTGCACAGTGACAATAAACACGTGGCACACATGCGCACACACGCCAGAGAAGGCACCGGATGCGCTTCAGCCCACGGAGACTAAGGCACACTCCGAGGAATTCTGTACATTACGGAATCCTCGGAAATAACACCTCTCGACTACCACCATGTTCTGTCTCAAAAATACGGCCTCTAGTCTACTATTTACACCAATGAAGCTAGAAGGAATCACTCAAACTCCAGCAAGAACTCTTGAGTTCTAATAGGAAAAAAAAAAAAAAAAACTTTCTAATAGAAAAATAAATTTCTATAAATGATCATGAGTGGAAATAAAACATGAAACATTTTTAGACATCATCACAATATCATGTGCTTTNAAAAAAAAAAAAAAACTTTCTAATAGAAAAATAAATTTCTATAAATGATCATGAGTGGAAATAAAACATGAAACATTTTTAGACATCATCACAATATCATGTGCTTTCACTCTTTCAATCACAACTCTCATCTCATAAGCCTAACATTTATAGCATGAATATCTGGTATTATTTTCCTACTCGCTGATTATGTATTTTTAAATAGACACAAAATGCAAAGACATTTTTAAGTAGAGACTTCCATGGAAGCAGAAGCCTCCTTATTTTTGTTCACTCATTATATACTCTATTCATATATAGAGTATATAATGGTCGATAATATAAGTTTAGTGGCCGATAATATGGTCAGGCCCTGGGATGGTCAGGCCCAGTCCCAGGGAGACCCCCATCTCCTGGGCTGTCATCCCAGCCTGGGGGAAGAAAGCACATGGCAGGGCTCTCCAATGATCAGAGGACATCTGGAGCAGAAGAGGCTCTGAAGGGCCTATTTCTCCATCACTGAAACGGTCACAAACACAAGTCAGTTTTCTGAACTCTGAACAAGGTGAGAGTGATGGTGGCCTGGATCCTGTTCAACCCAGCACCCGCTGTGGGAAGCAGTCCTGTGCAGACACCTGGGAGATGCTACTGGCTAAATGAAGACATCAAAGGCTCTGACCACACCTTGATGTCTTCTTCCCGAGAGCCCGAGGCCGCCTCCAACCTCCCCTTGGCTGAGGAGCAGGCCCCTGTGCGCCAGCACAGGGGAGACGCGCGCTGCACCCTCCGCCCGTGACGGCCGCACAGAAAGCGGCCCTTGCTTCCGCTGAAGACCCAAACTTCCCAATTCTGGCGTTGTTGGCATGGCTTATCCTTGTCTGTATTTCCATTAAAAAGCAAACGCTCAGCTTAATTTATATGTCAGTTTAACTCCCAAGATGCAGGCAAAGTTCTGCCTCTTAGTGTAAAATATGCTGATATTTAAGTAACTGTGAAATGCGCTCTTTTAAATTCACTGACGGTCATTACTGACTGGGTTAAATAATTAATGAGGACATTTATCTGGAGCAGTGGCACAGAATACCTAAGTCAAGGGGTGAGGGAGTTCAGAGAATCACATTGTATCTACTTTCTTCTTCTGTTAAAAGTGATATAATTGACTTTACTTCAGAAGCCCAAATAGAGGGAAATGGGTGTTTCAACTGTCAACTTGTAGTCAGGAAAACTGATTTAGAATGCCTTTGCTTTTTTGGTTACACAGGTATCTTTTCAGGGTCCATACACAGCATGGCCACTAGTGAGCCCCCCAGGGAAACTTCCGCCCATACCTGGTAGACTTTGAATTGTCATGTATCACAGAACAAAGTCACTGTTTTTAATCAAATTGTCTCAAAGCAAGGTTGCAAAACAGTTGTGACCGAGTTTTTGTTTTTGAGTTCAACCGGGGACCTAAAAATTCAGCATGTGCATGAAGCAGGAGTGGGCTCAATTTCTGAGAATTCCATCAGCAGGAAGGACTCTGGAACACGCAGGATTAGGACAGTCCACAGTAAATACCGACAGAGGCAGAGTCTCTATGGCAACTCTTGAGCTGGAAATTTATTAAAACACGATTTTCTCATTAACTGATCTCCTAACTAACCCTACCCGACCAGGGACTGAAATACATCACCCGAGTAGCTGCCGAAGCCATGGGACTTTGCAGGAAAGAACATGTGTCAAACAAAGTGATTTATGTCCACGAGATTAACCACCAGAAATGTTCAAAATTGTCCATGAGACGTACTCTTTAATCCTGTGCTTTGCTTTGGCTAATGCTTTCAAACCATTAACAGTATTCTGACTAAATCAAGTTGCTGAAAATGTCAAAAGTAAATTACAAGTTCTCATCCTCCAACTCTTTTTGTTGCTGTATATATAGTGAAGAATACATTACAGAAAGTCTCCAACCTGAGCCCAGCTTCCCTCCTCATCCTCCTGATGTTACGTGGTTAGGGATGCAAAAGAACAGAACCATTAGTACTGGTGAGCGGGGGACGCGAGCACGTTCACGCTGCAGGGGAGGGCAGCCGCCCTGGGAGAGACAAGGGTCACAGAGAGAGAGCAGCAGGCAGGAGTCGTGCAAAGGCCACAGCCCAGCGTCTCGTGCAAAGAGCAGCCCCCTCCCGCTGCCCCCCGCCCGCGCCAGGCACACCCGCAGAAGAGAGCGCTAGCCCCCAGCACTCCACCCGGCCCCCTGGACAGGAGGCCGGCACCGGGCCCATTCCACAGGGAGCAGGGCACCCGACTGAAACGCCCCTGGGACAAATACAACAGAAGCAAACTACGGATCGTTCATACGTGTAACTGACACCTAACAGAGATACTTATCCACAGCAACTGAATGTGAAGTGACATTTCTGTTTTCCACAAAAGGGCTGAAAACAGCGCCACCCTAAGCGGGCCGCGCAGGGAGAGAGACGAGCGCGGGGCTGGGACTGACCGTGTGTGGCGTGGCCGTGAGCGTCTCCATCTCCTCGTGTGTTAGCCAGACATTTCCTGTGGTCTAGAGGGGCCCATGGCCAGCCACATCCAGGCAACGGCAGCAGTGACAGGGAGGAGAGGTGGCAGACCCGTGAGCTGGGACGGGAGGCGCGGAGCCCGGCCCCACCGCCCGCGGCGGCCCCCAGAGAACACGCCGGGCCTGGCGCCTGGAAGGACCCCCCAACACTGCGCCCCAGGCACACGGAAAGGGGCCCCAGCACTTCGCTTGCGTGCTGACCGCCTGAGCTAGGCGGGACCGCGAGAGAGCAGAGCACGCTGTACCCATCTGAGCAGCGAGGGATTCTCAAGGAGCTGCTCACGCGACGTGTTTAAAAGGGCCTCACCCAGACAAAGCTCGGCAGCCAGCTTTGGGTTCTGGGGGGATGACCCTGAGCAGGCGCCCGCCAGGGACTGGATCTCTCTCTGTCAGAAGAAGCTGCAGGGGCCCCAGCGACGGCACCCCATGGCATCACTGGCCGAGACAGCCGAGCCCCCGGGCGGGCTCCTGTACCCCACCCCATGGCGGGCAGGCTCCTCACAGTGAGGGCATCACCCGTTAAACTCAACTCCTAAGAAGCTCCCTTTACTGAGATACTTTACAGAACCTCCGGGGACCCTCAGCGCCTTGGTTTCTAAGAAGCTGCCTCTGGTGAGCCCTCTGGGGCACAGAGCGCAGAGCAGCTACGCGGAGCACACGCGCATCTGTGCGGGCTGAGCTCACCACCATCACGCTCACACTCAGAAACAAGGAGACGGACGGACGAGAAAGCCTTCGCGCTTTCCGTGGAAAACGGCCGCGAGCCTGAGTCAGGCCCCCCCTGCTCCTCAGGGCAGGTGCGTCTGGGAGGCCGCGGCTCCTCGCCAGCGCTCCTCGCCAGGGCTCACAGCGAGCGTGGGGACTGAGCTGTGCCCTGAGTCTGCACTCGAGAATCGAGGAGCTGGCCGGCCTGATCTCCTGGCAACAATCCTTGTTTCCACCAGATTCGTTTTAACTTTTCCAACCAGGAGGACCCTCTTACAGGATTTTCAAAGGTCTTCCCACATGGAGGAAACGTGGATGAGCATGATGCGACTTGGTGTGAACCGGCAGATGTACGGACTCTCAAAACCCTGAGAGCCCAGGGCCTGAAGCTCCCGAACGGACAGGCTGGACAAGTCAGATGCGGGGTTAACAAGGCAGCCTGCAGGCTCAGCCTTTTCTCTTTCACTTTCTTGACATTCATATCTACATTTTTTAAAATACATTTTCAAAACCCTCTTTTACAATTTTCACATTTTCAAAAATTCCCCTTTTTATATTTTCAAAAACTCCCATTTCTGTATTACAAAGCCACTGCAGCCCAGCTGTTACAAANGAGGGACAGACGCGCGGCCCAGGACGGGGTGCGGGCGGGGGCAGGGGGCGCTCACACACCTCCAGCCAGACCACAACAGTGGGCCCGTCCCACTGTGCGAAAGGCAAGCCTTGTCTCCGCGCTTCCTCGAGCAACTCGTGCCTGCAAAGAATGAGACATTCAAAATTTAAGAATCACCGTTACACACGGATATAAAACAAGTCAGCCTAAGTATTTATTCTCTTTATACACTTTTCAAAAGTGAAATCGTACGTATTTCATCATGTTCCTTTAATCTTCTAAACCATCTACTTCATGGCAGTTCGGAGGTATTACAAAGAAAGCCCGAGGCATCAAATGCTGAAGGAGTCCCCGCAATTCCCTACAGAATCCCCCCCTTCCAGGATGAGAGAGCTATTGCCAAGCTTAAAGAATTCAGGAGTCTACACAACCAAGGCAGGGTAGTCAAGGAAAAACACACCCATCCACTCTTCCCTCTCTGAAGAGTGAGGGCGGATATGCAGACGAGGCAACCACACCGGGGGCTGAGCAGAGGAGCCCGTTTCTGAGAGAGCTTCAGGGAGGCACAGCATTTCCAACAGACACACAAAGAGCCACGCAGATTTTCAGCCCAGGACACTCTAACACGGCAAGCAAGGAAAGGGCTGGGTGGGGCTGTTTCTATCCTACACTGCTGTTCAGCTAATAGCTCTGTGCTAGATTAAGCGCGGGTTATTCTTTTTTGGCTATGCTTGGCTTGTGGGACCCTAGTTCTCAGGCCCCCTGCAGGGGAAGTGCAGAGTCCTGGCCACTGGACTGCTAGGGAATCCCCTGAAGATACACAGTGGCTTTTCAATACCCTCAAATAGCATCAGACTTTACTTAAGGCTATGAAATTTATGTATGGTTAAAGCTCGAAATGTTTCACATAAAATTTCAAGTAACTGTTCCTTTAAGTCAACTTTAGCTTTCCTAGAAAAGTAAATATTCTATTTTCTAGGAATAATTATACCAGAAAACACAACATGTATCTTAATAACTCAAAAAGTGAAAGTGAAGGTGAATTCACTCAGTCGTGTCTGACTTTTTGGGACACCATGGACTGTAGCCTAGCAGGCTCCTCTGTCCATGAAATTTTCCAGGCAAGAGTACTGGAGTGGGTTACCATTTCCTTCTCCAGGGGCTCTTCCCGACCCAGGGATCAAACCCAGGTTTCCCGCGTTGCAGGCAGATGCTTTACTGTCTGAGCTACCAGGGAAGCCTCTTAATAGCTTCAAGGAGAGTTTTTTAAAAAGGCAAACTTTTAAATTCCCATATCCCAGAGGAACAAGGCATGTACCATGTGCCAGGAGTTCACGTCGCAACAACAACCACCATCCAGAAGCAAACGGAAGACTCGCCTGGCGTCTGCCGGGGTTTGTTTCCTTCCTCGGCTATAAGATACCCATACCCATCACTCTGCTGCCACCGGCTCACTCTCAGCTGAAACCTCGCTTTACAGAGACGGCTTGGGAGACGAGCCTGGGGGGCTGCCTGCTCTGGGGCTACTGAGCTGGGACCTCCTCTGCCCCCTCGAGGATCAAATTCGAGGCCCCAAGTGCACTTCATTAAAACACGTGCTCTAGCAGTGCACTGCCGCGCCACGTGTCCTCGCCTTCGAGTCAGAATCACAGGAGAGAGACATGCGGACGTGCAGCGAATTCTCCGGGGAACAGACACGCCCAAGAGAAAGCCACGCCATTTGCGGATGACAACAGGCACCTCAAAGCAGGACATGAGCACCACGGTCAACCTATCAAGACGGCCGTCCAAGCTTCTGTTCATCAAATGCTACCCATGTGGCACCCCCTGGACAACAGGTGTGGCTTTGTTTCCTGAGCCTGACCGTCCGCCCAGCCCGGCGCCAATTCCGAGGGATCGCTGGGCTCCCCTGCGCCGACGCTGCTCCGGGCCGCACTCCTGCAATGCTGCTCAGCTCAGAGCCTGGAGCCGGGGCGAGCCCCATGGGGAGGCTTCGGGACACACACAGCTCAGCAAACCTGCGGACTCGGCTTCCCCTGCGAGCTGGCGCACGACAGCGTCCACCAGGGGGAGGAGGAAAGACAGCATTTGGAGCAGGAGGTACGTGATGCCTGGGGGGAGTCCCCGCACGCCCAGGACCTGCGGTGACCCAAAGGGTCGTGCACGGTCCCGGCGGCCGTGGCCTTCACTCCTCAGAGCACATCCCGTGCCTGCTGCGCCCGCCATGCTTTCTGGGAGTTTCCACAGAACATGAAAATGTGAGACGCACCAACCCTCAAAAACTCTCTGAAAGTGGATGCGCTGGCTGCGTAAATTCAGCAAGTAAAAGAATACCTTTGAGACAAACGGGCTCAACAGAAAGAAAACAGTTTTGAGAAACAAACTGATTCTCACATCTATAATGCTATAAATGCTAAACTATTTTCAAATGATATTTTTTCTGGAAAACTGAAATACTTTTTCCCATTTATGGATAAGACATTCTCCCTGAAGTCAGTGTTGTCTCTGGTTGGCTGACAGAACTGAGATTACCCACTATGGCCAGAAAAGTCTTTGTACTTCGAATTGTTCTCTGTGAAGCCACCAGAGCATCCTAGAGCATCCGTGCCATGCGTGACAAGGGAGCAAAGGACAACCTGCTTGCACACACATGCGTGCACACGCACACACACACGCACGCACACACATGCACACACACGCATGCACACACGCACGCACGTGCACACACATGCACGTGCACACGTACACACACTTAGATGTTCACCATGACACCCAGCTCCAGGGAACCTGCCCTACCAGACAACACACGCATGCGCGCACACACACACACGCACACACACGCGCACGCACACAGTGTTAGATGTTCACCGTGACACCCAGCTCCAGGGAACCTGCCTACCAGACAACACACGCACGCACCTGTCTCTTATACACATCTAGATGTGTATAAGAGACAGGGGACCCTCAGCGCCTTGGTTTCTAAGAAGCTGCCTCTGGTGAGCCCTCTGGGGCACAGAGCGTAGAGCAGCTACGCGGAGCACACGCGCATCTGTGCGGGCTGAGCTCACCACCATCACGCTCACACTCAGAAACAAGGAGACAGACGGACGAGAAAGCCTTCGCGCTTTCCGTGGAAAACGGCCGCGAGCCTGAGTCAGGCCCCCCCTGCTCCTCAGGGCAGGTGCGTCTGGGAGGCCGCGGCTCCTCGCCAGCGCTCCTCGCCAGGGCTCACAGCGAGCGTGGGGACTGAGCTGTGCCCTGAGTCTGCACTCGAGAATCGAGGAGCTGGCCGGCCTGATCTCCTGGCAACAATCCTTGTTTCCACCAGATTCGTTTTAACTTTTCCAACCAGGAGGACCCTCTTACAGGATTTTCAAAGGTCTTCCCACATGGAGGAAACGTGGATGAGCATGATGCGACTTGGTGTGAACCGGCAGATGTACGGACTCTCAAAACCCTGAGAGCCCAGGGCCTGAAGCTCCCGAACGGACAGGCTGGACAAGTCAGATGCGGGGTTAACAAGGCAGCCTGCAGGCTCAGCCTTTTCTCTTTCACTTTCTTGACATTCATATCTACATTTTTTAAAATACATTTTCAAAACCCTCTTTTACAATTTTCACATTTTCAAAAATTCCCCTTTTTATATTTTCAAAAACTCCCATTTCTGTATTACAAAGCCACTGCAGCCCAGCTGTTACAAAAACAATCCGTCCGAAGCATTCAATAATCCATCTTTTAACAACACGACCGCTGCAGATGAAAAGCCGTCGTGGTTCTGAACGCTAGAACTTTANTGAGAATCGAGGAGCTGGCCGGCCTGATCTCCTGGCAACAATCCTTGTTTCCACCAGATTCGTTTTAACTTTTCCAACCAGGAGGACCCTCTTACAGGATTTTCAAAGGTCTTCCCACATGGAGGAAACGTGGATGAGCATGATGCGACTTGGTGTGAACCGGCAGATGTACGGACTCTCAAAACCCTGAGAGCCCAGGGCCTGAAGCTCCCGAACGGACAGGCTGGACAAGTCAGATGCGGGGTTAACAAGGCAGCCTGCAGGCTCAGCCTTTTCTCTTTCACTTTCTTGACATTCATATCTACATTTTTTAAAATACATTTTCAAAAACCTCTTTTACAATTTTCACATTTTCAAAAATTCCCCTTTTTATATTTTCAAAAACTCCCATTTCTGTATTACAAAGCCACTGCAGCCCAGCTGTTACAAAAACAATCCGTCCGAAGCATTCAATAATCCATCTTTTAACAACACGACCGCTGCAGATGAAAAGCCGTCGTGGTTCTGAACGCTAGAACTTTAGGCTGGAACAGTGGGCGTCTGTAGAGAGAACCCCGGGAGACGCGGGAGGAGCGGGCGTACCGTTCTGGACGTGGGCGGGGCGGAGGGGCTGGTCAGCGACATGATCTCCTGGATCGCCAGCCGCAGCTTCAGCCGGTGCAGCGGGTTGCTGATGCCGATCTCCCGCTGGATCTCCGTGTCCGACAGGGCGGACATGATGGCGCCGCTCTTCACGTTGGCTCGGCAAGCAGCCACGTACCAGGCCGGCATCCCGACCCAGAGCTGGGGACGCGGGACACGGGGCGGGAGGTTATGCGCGGCTGCGGAGGGAGGGATGGGCACACGCGGCCCAGGA
>SJYS01023115.1:930562-948340 GCA_006410695.1 Philantomba maxwellii | reverse complement strand
TGCCCTCGCTCCTCTCGTTGCTTTAAACCATCTCCACGGAGCTCACACTCACTCCCGGGCATTCCTCACACTCATTCCTCTGCACCCCACCTCACTTCCTCACAGGGTAAAACAAGTCACATGGGTCAAGTTTCCAAGTCACTCAACTCAACCCGGCAGCTCTGTGCTGTCAGCCACGGCAGTCACAGGCCTCGTGCAGGCACGGAGCGCGTGAGACAGGCCGGTGCAAAGCTCGATGTGGAAATCACACAGGAGACTTCAAGACTCACAGTGAAAAACAGAACGTAAAGTAGCCCGTTCGTTTTTAGGAAATTTTAGACTGTGTATGTGGCTCGTGTTATCTTTCTGACAGACAGCACTGTCCACGTGAAAGGCTCGTGCTTTGCCTCAGCTTTCAAGTGAACCCGGAAAGGACTACTCAGAATTCTGAACCACACAGGATGGCCACACACTCTAAATCCACCTACGATGCAAATACATTCAATGTTCACAGCCAGAAACACTATACACGATGCAGCAGTGGGCGAGCCGTAAAGAAAATGTAACTCGACCTCCGCTGACCATCTGTAGTAATTCAGATGGATTCCAGCTCAATTCAGCTCTTAACAAATTTCTGAACAATTTAGACATGTAAGTACCTTGTCGTTTTGCATTTCTTCTAATTGCTTTTTCGCATTTTCAACTTCCCGTAGAAGAGAATTCTGAAAAAGATAGAAACAGTGCTTTAGTGTCAATTCTTACAGATGCTGCGTGGACTGCGGGACAGCTACACTTCTGTCTGAAAGCATAAAGCCCCCCGGGATGAGTGGCAGGCCTCACGCCCAGCGTGAAGTGCCAGCACGAGGCCAGATGACAACTCTTAACAGGACAATCTTCTCCTTCTCCGACTGATCTTCTAGATACAAGGAGGCCAGCTCGCTGGGTAAGTGAAACTGCTTTACACTTGCTCTCAGCTTTTGCAGTTCAGGGGTCATGCAGGAAATTGGTGCAGGTTTCACAAGCAAAATTCAAACCCGAGACAAAACTATCCCCACCTCAGGGCTGGCCCACAGGTCAGGGTGAAGTGAGGGGCCTTCCCTGTGTGGACTCTAGTGAAGTGTGTGCGTCATCTTGGGTTTTGTGGGGGAAAAACGTGCTGCAGAACTTATAGTGACCACTGGTCTCTCTCAGACACGCGCCGCCCAAGCGCCGACCCCGGGGAAGGCTCTGGGCCTCGTCTTTAGGGCGCTGGTGCAGCTGGGACAGGTTTTCACCGAACCTGAACCAGAGTGTTGCCCACTGAGCTGCTCTGACAGCGGTTCTCAGACATTTTCCAAAGCAAATGAAAAGAGAGAAGGCTGGAGCTGGGTTATGAGAATGCTTGCTGTTAGCAGATTCAGTCTTTTCTATCACATTGTATCAAAGTTGCTGAACTAAACTCACTGATCGGCTGCACCATGCAGGGCTCCTGTGTCTGGGTGCCCCGCGGCAAGCAGGATCTTAGCTTCCCAACCAGGGATCAAACATGCGTCCCTGAGCCTGCAAGGCAGACTCTCAACCACCAGACCGCCAGGAAAGGCCCAGAAATAAACTTCTAAGAAAGAAACGAAGGGGTGAGGGTGGACCTAGAAGAAAGTTGTAGCACTGCGGCTGTAACCCGGGGCCATCGGGGGATCCGGCTCACTGATGCTTTCGTAGGGGTTGCAGGCACACGGCTACACCTGTTCCTCACACACTGTCTGTGGATGCTGTCACGCTTACTGAGTGACATGCCGCTGCTCGATTATTCGTGCCAGTAAAGACACTGCTGTGGGGCCCTCTATGGGAACAATTTTCCAACTCCTCTCCTGGAGATTCCCCGCGGCCCACACCCCCCACAAACCAGGCCAGGCCGGGTCAGACGCGCCTTGGTAAAGTGGCTGCGAGGCCGGCTCACCTTATCCTCCAGAGCAGCCATTCTCTCCTTCAGATGAAGCTGAAGCCTCTCGTTTGATTCAGACAGAAGCTTATCCACAGTATCTGATAAGCGTTTATTGTGTTCTTCATTCATTTTTTCTCTCTGCCTTGCCTAAAACAGGAAAAACAAAAACTCACCAACTTCAGGAACAAGTACGGTCATTGTTTTAAAAGCACCGGGGAGCCGCGAGGTGAGGCCTGTGCCCTGGCTCCCGAGGCGGTCCCTCCCACGGCCACCTCTGGGGGGCTCTTGAGCGTCACCAGAGCAGATGGGCAGGTGCAGAGGGAGGAAGGGACTTCCCTGGTCAAAGGTCACTCCCAACGCTTCTCTTTGGCAGAGCACCTGGGGGACCTTACTGCCAGCAGCTATTACCTGTTGGAGGGGCTCAGTGAGCAAGCAGATTTACACTCAGAAACAAGCAGACTTTAAAGGGGATCGGCTTACACACATGTTGGTGGAGGAATTCCCCAATGTATAAACAGAAGCCTGAGTCTGGATTAAGGGGGTGAAATGAATTCAATTTATAAAGCAAAAGGTGAGAAAATTCATTTTGGAGGAAAAGCGAGTGGAGACAGACTTCACGTGCTTCCTTCCATCCAACATCACTTGAATTCTTCGTAACAACTGCTGCTGTCCAGCCACTCAGTCACGTCCGACTCTCTGTGACCCCGTGGACTGCAGCATGCCAGGCTTCCCCGCCCTTCACTGCTTCCCAGTCTGCTCAAACTCACATCCACTGGGTTGGTGATGCCATCCAACTGACTGTCCTCTGTCGTACCTTCTCCTCCTGCCCTCAATCCTTCCCAGCATCAGGGTCTTTACCAATGTGTCAGTTCTTCGTATCAGGTGTTGGAAAAGTACTGGCCAAAGTATTGGAGCTTCAGCTTTAGCATCAGTCCTCCCAACAAATATTCAGGACTGAGTTCCTTTGGGATAGATTGGTTTGATCTCCATGAAGTCCAGGGGACTCTCAAGAGTCTTCTCCAACACCTCAGTTCTAAAACATCAATTCTTCGGCACTCAGCCTTCTTTATAGTCCAGGTCTCACACCCATACATGACCGCTGGAAAAACCACAGCTTTGACTAGGTGGACCTTTGATGGCCAAGTCACATCTCTGCTGTTTAATATGCTGTCTAGGTTGGTCACAGCTTTTCTTGCAATGATAATTCATATTCAGTTCAGTCGCTCAGTCGTGTCTGACTGTGCGACCCTGTGGGCTGCAGCACGCCAGGCTTCCTGCCCATCACCAACTCCCAGAACTTGCTCAAACTCATGTCCATTGAGTTGGTGATGCCATCCAACCATCTCATCCTCTGTCATCCACTGTCCTCCTGCCTTCAATCTTTCCCAGCATCAGGGTCCTTTCCAATATGATAATTCATATGAAAAAACTACAAGTAATTACCTTAAGCAACTTTTCACTGTAAAAACAAAGTAGGCAAGTCTGTGTTTTATATAATGAACATCAATTTCATGGTTTAAAAAGGTGTTTTAGGATCTACTGTATGAAAAAAAAAAAGGAGAGAAGACAAAAGAATGATACATTTGAGACTGGCCCTACGCTGGAAATTGCTGAAGCTAATTGATGGGTCATGGGTATTTATTATACTACTCCTTCCACTTTGGGGCATGTTTCAAGTTTTCCAGCATAAAAAATTAAAAAACAGATTATTTTCTGTTAAAACAGAACCTTCTCTAGCAACACAATTCAAAATCATCATTTCTTCAGCGTTCAGCCTTCTTTATGGTCCAAGTCTCACATCCATATGTGACTACTGGAAAAAAACGATAGCTCTGACTATATGGACCCTTGTCGGCAAAGTGATGTCACTACTTTTTAATATGCTGTCTAGGTTTGTCATAGCTTTCCAAGGAGCAAGGATTTTTTAATCTCATGGCTGCAGTCACCAGCTGCAGTGATTTTTGAGCCCAAGAAAATAAAACCTGTCACAGATTCCACATTAGACATCAGTATTCAAATATTTTTAAAGCAAAAGTCTACTTTGAATTGGCTTAGTCATAAACAGCATCCCGATCTCAACAGCCTCTGAGCAGCAGTTCTGAAAGGAAGGAAGTGCGCCCCTGACCGGGAGACGCTGAGCTCCCTGCCGAGGCGGGGAGGGCGCCTCACTGCGGGTCTCATGATGGGAGTCAGGATCGCTGCCCCTGGGAACCCGCCTGTGAGGCTCCGCAGTCCAGGCCCAAGAGCACAGGCTCGGTGGGGACAGAACTGACGCCTGAGGCTGGACCTGGGAGGCCCTCCGCTTCCCGGATGGTCCGCGTCGCCGTGTGGCCAGCGCCTCCGGGAAACCTCTCTCAGGACTCGGGGACGCGAGCCTGCGCCGTCGCCCGTTCCGGACGTGCCTTCTGTCGCAGCGCAGCTGCGGTCCTCCTGTCCAGGGGCAGCCATCCTACACACGTGTCTGGACCAGCAGTCTGGCCTGGGGGACTCCAGCGCCTCCTCCGAGGCAAGCGGGCTGCACGCCTGGGCGCCACGCCTGCAGCTTCAGGGGCCCCGGACTGGCCCCTCGGGTGTGTCTGAGGGCCGCTCTGAAGGCCACCTGTGCCCGAGCAGCTCCCCCGACTGGCTGCTCAGAGCAGCAAGCAGCCTCCTTGGAAGCAGGGGTCCCCTGGGCCCTGCCCACCGCCTAGGGGCGACCACCTCTGGCCCTGCCCCTGAGGAGGCGGGCGCCCGGGTCAGCAGACGGGGCCACCCAGGCACGCACTCGACGGCAGAGGCGGGAGCGGCGGGGAAAGGTGGTGCCGGCCCAGAGGCGGCCTGCCCGTCAGCGCACGCACCCGCTGCAGCTCCTGGTTCTTCTCCTCCAGCTGGGCCTCCATCTGCCGCAGCCTCTCCTCGATGTTGCCGTGTCTCTCTTCCGCCTGTCGGCCAAGAACAGGGTCAGTCCCGCTCGCAGCGCCCCGTCCTGACGGCACGCGGGCTGTGACCGCAGGGGCGGCAAGCGGCACGTGCTCTATGCGGACCTCGGGCCCCGGGTCTGCGGGGGGCACGCCCGCACGCCTGCTCACGCCGCCTGCGTGGCTTCGCCTGTGACACGGGGGTGACGGAAGGTGCTGGTGACCGGCTCGTGAGAGGAGACGTGCTCCCCACCGCCCTGGGCCCCGCACCCGCGGCCGCTGCGCCCCCTCCTTGGACTGCGTGTGGCGAGCCAGCGCGGGCAGCGGGCAGCAGCAAGCGCGGGACGCGCGAGGCACACGTTCTACCTTCCTAAGCTGGGAGGGAAGTTCGAACCGTTTAGCCTCCTTAGTGGCAGAGCTTCCGGAAGACAAAAGGCCGACCGGGGCCGGACAGCAGAGATGCCAGGGGAGAGAAGCCTTGAGAGGAAGATCACAGGCGGAAGGGCGCCCCCTGGCGGCTGCTAGGGACCCTGCTCTGGGAGGGTCTGCGAGCACCGGACGGCCCTCAGCCGCTCACGGAGCTCCGAGCAACGCTCCCAACAGCCGCGCCAGCACAGGCCCGCCCGACTCTCCGTGCCCAGCCAGTGCCCACCGACAGCGTGGGGCAACGCCTTTCCCGCCAGAAGGACGGGGTGGCTGGCCGGCTGGCAGTGGGGATGATGCCCCCAGCAGTGCCACATCCCCGGGACGCAGCCTCTCACTCGCGGGCTCCCGGGGACGGCGAGCTGGGAGTGGGGCTCGTGCCCGCTGTGACTTTCAACAAGTGTGTGAATAAAGGCTTACTGCTGCTGCTGCTAAGTCGCTTCAGTCGTGTCCGACTCTGTGCGACCCCATGGACTGCAGCCCACCAGGCTCCTCTGTCCACGGGATTTCCCAGGCAAGAGTGCTGGAGTGGGTTGCCAGTGCCTTCTCCGAATAAAGCCTTAAGAGTCTCCTAAACGAGAATGGGATTTTCCTAGGTCTGAGAAGAACTATCCTGCTAAGGCTTTGAGTTGGTGACTGACTGAACTCTTGAGAAGCAGTGACTAGGAGCTGAAGCGTCCCAGGGACACACAGAACACGGAACAAAACGGAGGGAGACTAGCGGAGGGATGGCACGGAAGCGGGGACACTGCCCGACACTCCAGGAGCGCCCCCGTCTCAGACGGGCAGCATGACCCCCGCGCCTGCGCTCCTGCCTGGGCTGGGCAGCAGGGGCAGAGGCGCGGTGCGACAGCACGGGAACAGGCCCTCCCCGCGGCTCCCCACCCCCCGGGACCCAGAGCGGCGCCTCGGAGCGCGGCCAGCCCTGCGCACGCCCGGCCCCGGGACCCAGAGCGGCACCTTGGAGAGCGCGGCCACCCTCTGCGCCAGCTCGGCCTCCACCTCGGGCAGCGTCTCCGCCCTCCGCAGCGTCTGCTGCAGCTTCTGCTCCGCCAGCTCCAGGCGCTCCTGCAACTGCCGGTTTTTATCCTCTGTCTACAAAGGGAGAGCAGGGTGTGAAAACGGGCCGAGCCGCCGAGACAAAGCCTAAACGCACGCGTCTACTGGATTAGTTCTGTTTCAGCAGCTGCGTCACGGTAAATTTTCTCTCAGTGTTCCTGGGCTTAGTCTCACTGGGCAGAATACCTCCCGCCAGAGTATTTGCTTTTCTTAAACGTCCCCAAAGAAGTCTTAAAAAAAAAAAAAAAAGTTCTTGTACATTAAAGATCAGTTTTCTATAGAAGCTTATTCATTCTTGTTGACAAGTTAAGGGAAGAAGGGTTCAGTACTGACCCTTCTCAAAACATCACCAGAATCATCATTTGAAGGGAGCCCTACTGACCACAGACGGCCACGGGCATGTGAGCCAAAATGCGGCTCTCACCCCCTCTGAAATAGACCTGCTAAGAGCGTGCCAGGCGAAATGCCAGTCAACTGATATTTGTGAATGCACGATTATTCCTTTAAAAGATCCTGTCAGCCTGAAAAACTTTCAATGTAGAAAATTTAGACAGATTCTTTTTTAAAAAAGGAAAAAAAAATTAAATTATCTATAAGCTCAGGTTCCTGAGAGGTTAACATTTGTTTCTAAGCAGCTTTCTTATTTTTTCTGTGTGTGTTATTATTCTATGTACATACACAAACAATACGATATGCTTTAAACCCCTCAGAAAACAACAGCATATGGTACAGGGTATTTTCTGATCTGCCTTTTACAGCCATTATTTTGTATATCATAATCTCTTAATTAGCATTCCACATCATAAACGTCAATGGCTTTCTAGTATTTTATTTTTGTAGTGGGGCCAATGATACACTTTGTCACACACCAGACTGACTCACTTTGCTTTGGAGAAGCCAGATTTGGTTTTGCTGGTTAAGTCCTGATTATCTGAGACCACACAGGAACAGGAGCAAGTAAAGCTCACCAAACCACAGGAAGTACAAACCCGAATCAGACTGGAGCTCTAACCCTGCCTTTGGTCACAGTGACCCCAGTTCCCAACAGGCAGCCAGCTGCTGTGAAGGTCCCTGCTGCTCTCTGCTCTGTCAGGAAAAATGCTAACAAGCCAACAGAGTCAAGTNAAAAAAAAAAAAAAAGTTCTTGTACATTAAAGATCAGTTTTCTATAGAAGCTTATTCATTCTTGTTGACAAGTTAAGGGAAGAAGGGTTCAGTACTGACCCTTCTCAAAACATCACCAGAATCATCATTTGAAGGGAGCCCTACTGACCACAGACGGCCACGGGCATGTGAGCCAAAATGCGGCTCTCACCCCCTCTGAAATAGACCTGCTAAGAGCGTGCCAGGCGAAATGCCAGTCAACTGATATTTGTGAATGCACGATTATTCCTTTAAAAGATCCTGTCAGCCTGAAAAACTTTCAATGTAGAAAATTTAGACAGATTCTTTTTTAAAAAAGGAAAAAAAAATTAAATTATCTATAAGCTCAGGTTCCTGAGAGGTTAACATTTGTTTCTAAGCAGCTTTCTTATTTTTTCTGTGTGTGTTATTATTCTATGTACATACACAAACAATACGATATGCTTTAAACCCCTCAGAAAACAACAGCATATGGTACAGGGTATTTTCTGATCTGCCTTTTACAGCCATTATTTTGTATATCATAATCTCTTAATTAGCATTCCACATCATAAACTTCGATGGCTTTCGAGTATTTTATTTTTGTGTTGGGGCCAATGATACCCTTTGCAACACACCAGACCAACTCACTTTGCTTTGAGAAGCCAGATTTGGTTCTCCTGGTTAAGTCCTGATTATCTGAGACCACCGGGGGAACAGAAGCGAGTAAGGCTCACCAAACCACAGGAGGGGCAAAGCCTAATCAGACCGGAGCTCTGACCCTGCCTCTGGTCACAGTGACCCCAGTTCCCAGCGGGCAGCCAGCTGCCGGGAAGCTCCCTGCCACTCTCCGCTCTGTCAGTAAAAACGCCGACGAGCCAACAGATTCACGTTCAAGTAAAACAAAAGAGTAGTGAGTGGAATTCCACAAAATGGTTAAATCAAGTCCCAAATAATTCAAACCTGTACGTTGCAGTCACCCCCAATTTTTAAACAACGTATTTCCTTCCAGTACAGCCGATTTACCACGATGTGCATCCACACTTGTGAACGCAGTATTCCTGGGTCATAAGAGCTTTACGCTGGGACTTGATTTCCAACGCGGGAGCCACAGGCAAAGGTCTTCACCTTCCTCAGTAACGCACTACTATAAAAGTCAGGCACAGTTCAATAAAAGCCATTACCTGTCGATGCATAGAATCCTTGTTTGCGATTTCATTTTCAAGTTTATCATTGAGGTCATGCACAGAGGTGGCTTCGCGCTGTGCGGCGAGGTAGCGTTTCTCAAGGGTGGTGATTCTCTCCTCCATGTCCTCCTTCTGGGCCATGGCCTACGCCGGGCATTGCAGAGGAGAAAGGTAACTCATTATCATGGACCATTCTGATACACTTAACAGTAAAAAAGCTGGGCTAAATTCTGACTTTCAAATCAAACATAAAGTTAGCGTCCTCAAGATTAAAGTCTTAGACGTGGCAGTTTTCTCGGACGTGAGCAAAAGCGCACCTACCTCAAAGGTCACATCTGCCACGACTGGCACCCATCTGTCTTAATGGTCTGTCTGGGCACTCAGTTTCCCAAGCTTCTCTTCTAATAATAAACCCAAACAGCAAACAGAAAGTATACTAAAACATCCTGTTACTGCAAGAATTCCAGGAGGGAAGGTGTCTGGCATGAAGTCAGGACTGCTGTCTGCCACACCATACAGGCGGGCTTGGCCCAGAACAGAGAGGGGCCTTCAACAGATCCAACGGGGAGCTCTGAGGCTCGTTTCCTCGAGTAAAAGTTGGAAAAATCTCATGCAATTTCCTCAAAATTAAAGTAAGAATATTAACGAGTGGAAAGAGAATTCAAAGTTTAACACAACTGGGCGCAGCCCTCTCAAGCCTAGTTCTTCTAAAGCAGTTACACCACATGTATGACGCGCTCCAACCAGGGCCAGAGCTTGCTGCAGGTGCAACTCCTGTCCGCCGGCTCAAAACCCATTTCAGGTCCCTCCCTGGTCACTAAGTAACCAGTGTGGGCAAAGTCCTGACATTAAAAGTGAAACGCTTAAAAATGCTTTTTCCAGAATTCTCTACATATTAAACTCTGCCACCTAATCTCCTCCTGTTGCCAAAGAGTAGTGTGAATAGGTTATACAAACGTGCAAATATTTCTGTTTTGAGCTCTCACACAGAATCACTCACACCAAGCTACTAAACAGGTACCCCTGCTGTGCCACGTGCGACAGTCTCACGGGGGGTGGGGGGGCAGGGTGGGCGCTGTCTGCACACAGAGGAGAGGCGAGGCTCACAGGAGGAGGCCCGAGTCCCCAGCACTCTCCCGTGTTAACAGTGACCTCTAGGGAGTTTCTCATAACTCACGACACCCACAGACGCGACCGCCAGAAACATCATGATTCCACATGGTCACGCAGCTTGGGCGTGAGGGCCTGAGGGTGAGGAGGGACACATACTCACTGCTGATGCGCGCGCAAGATCGCCAGTGAGTAACACAGACTGCTGATGCGAGCGCAAGATCGGCCCTATTGCACAGCACAGGGAGAGCTACTCCGTGCTCCGTGGTGAAGCGAATGGGTAGGAAATCCAAAAAAGAGGGGTGTCNCATGGTCACGCAGCTTGGGCGTGAGGGCCTGAGGGTGAGGAGGGACACATACTCACTGCTGATGCGCGCGCAAGATCGCCAGTGAGTAACACAGACTGCTGATGCGAGCGCAAGATCGGCCCTATTGCACAGCACAGGGAGAGCTACTCCGTGCTCCGTGGTGAAGCGAATGGGTAGGAAATCCAAAAAAGAGGGGTGTCTGTGTGTATGTATACACACACACTGCTGATTCACTTTGCTCTACAGCAGAAATTCACGCAGCAGTCTAAAGCAACTATACGCCAATAACTGAATGGATGGATGAATGAATTTTTAAAAAGGAACACACTGGGCCGCCTAGAACTTGTAGAAATGCGGAGTCCACACCCAGGGTGCAGCACGGCGCCAGGGCCACCCTCGGGTCGGTCCACTGCCAACGGACCGCCTGGGCCAGGCCTCTTCTACCCCAGAGCCCGCCACGCAGAGGCGGGGAGGCCGCCAGCCGCGGTCCCGCCGGTGCTCTGCTCCTGCTCGTGCAGCCATCCCAAGGCTGAGATCCCCGGGAGAACACGGGACCACAGCCCACCCAGGACAAGGGGCGCGGCCGCCGGCACTCACCTCGCGGACGTCCCGCTGCAGCTTCGTGTTCACTTCCTCGGACTTGATGAGGTCCTTCCGGGCCGTGTCCAGGTCCTCCTCCAGCTCCGTCACGCGGGCAGAGAGGGCTGCCAGGCGCTCCTTCATCTGGCCCTGCTCCCGCGACTGCCTGTCGATGACTTCCTGGAGCTCCACCACCTTGGCCAGGTCTTCCTCGTGGCTCAGAGAGCCGTCGGAGGATCTCTAGGGGGGGAAGAAAGCCTTAGGCGGCCGTGTTTCGGGAGGGAGGGGACACGGCACTCCGGGCAATCGGTGAGGTCCACATTGCGTTCTGCGCTTTGGGAGCTCACAGGACCCTCGCGGCCGCTGCGACCTCCATGGCGCGTTGGTGAGAGGTTCCCAACAGCCCCGCACAGACTGGACGGTAAGGCGAGAACCAGACAGAGCGCGAGACCGAGGACTTGCCTTTCCGTTGGCGCTCGGCGTGCCTTCCTGCTCGTGGTTTGCATCAAGCACCCCGTCCGTTAGTACCTTTTTCTGGTTATTCTGCTCTTTAAGAATCATCAGCTGAAACCAAAAAATTGAAGGAGAGTAAAGAAATAAGTAAACACAGCAAAACTCCACTTGGAAAAACTCAACTCTAAACTGAAAACACAACATAAAAAGAAAATGCGTGGTGATGCTCTCCACCCCGAACAGAGCCAGGTGATCAGAGTCAGAATCTGTCCTCTCCTGGACGAAGGGGCACTGAAGAGACCCTGCGGCTCGGAGCCCAAGGCTAGCTTACTGGTCATTAAAGTAGCCCAGGTGGGTGGGTCCTCAACCAGAAGGACAAACAGCATCGGATGCCCACCACTACAGCCTGCACTCTGTATAATGAAGGGATAAAAATGACAAACCCTTAACCGAACGACACGGTGACGGACCACGCTTACCTCTTTGTGTGTGGCACCTAATTCTTCTTCTAACAAACTACACCTTTCGAGTGCCACTCGTAATCGCTCTCTCACCTGAAATAAAAGGGGCCGAGTCACTGTGTGTTGACGTGTGACACACGTCAGCACACTTCTCACCGTACACTCACCCTGATACACGGCTACTGTAACCGAGCACCTTTAATGCCTCTCACTGATCTCAACGTCAAGAAAACCTGCTTGTTAACAGCTTTCAATTCTAAGTTTGAGAGAACAAAGTGTTATCCTAGATTAATTTTATTACCCAGTTTTTAACTGCAAATTGATATACAGAATATAATAAACCTTGAAATATTTATGCCAACTAATACTTTTTAACTGGGGGCTTCCCAGGTGGCTCAGTGGTAAAGAATCCGCCTGCCAATACAAGCGGGCAGGTTCGATTCCTGGGTCAGGAAGGTCCCCCGGAGTAGAGGATGGCCCCCCACTCCAGTATTCTTGCCTGGGAAGTCCCATGAAGAGAGGAGCGTGGTGGGCTACAGCCCACAGGGTCGCAAAGACTCAGACATGACTGAGCATGTACACAGGCAGCGCTTTTTAACCATATAAACTCTGACTTCTTACAGAAAAAACGGATTTACAAGAATACAAGACGCTCAAAAGTCAACTAGTTGCACAAACACGCGCGTCGTCCACCTCACAAGGCAGCAAGTGCACAGATCCAGGAGGGCCGGGTGGCTGGTACCTTCTCGTCCAGGGCCTTGTGGTGCTCGAACAGCGACTTCAGCGCCTTGAGCACCTCCACTTCGCTGGACACGCCGGCGGGGGACTGTGCCTGCCGCTTGACCACCGTCATCCGCAGGGACCGCTCGTGCCGCGAGACCAGGCACTCCAGGTGCTCCAGCAGCAGCTGCAGGGCGAGGCCAGAGCAGCACCTTCAGCCTCGCATTTGGATCCAGGGCAGTGACTCCTCTTGGCCTCACGCTAAGACCAAAGCCGTGCTAAGGCACGTCGGAGTCCCGCCAGTCCAGTCTAAAGTTAGACTGGACTTCCCTGGTGGCCCCGTAGTTAAGACTCCACACTTCTGCAGCGGTCATGGATTTAAGCCCCAGGCGGGGAACTAAGATCCCACACAAAGTGAAGCGTGGACAAAAATGTAAGTTAAGAGAAACCCCCCTCAAATGTACTAAAATTACATTAGCTCTTATCATAAATTTGAAGCAAAGTATGAGAACCTCAAACTGATCCACCCCGGTCCGCTCAGTGGGAAAATGTGGAAAATGGGTTGAAAACCAGACAGTTTAAAGACGAAGCCCAGCGCTGACCCCCGCGGGGCGACTGTCGACACGTGAGAATCCCCCTACTGACCCTGGTGTTGTTCCTTTCCGCTTTCAGCTCAGCGATTTCTTCTTCTCTTTCAAGAAGCTGCTCCCTGCATACATTGAGTTCCTTAGTAAGTGCTGCAAACTCCTAGAAAACAGGTAAATGAGTGAGTAACTAAAAGTAAACACAAATTACAAAAGAGAGTGAGAATCCGAAGACTGACCCTGTCAAGCTTCTCCAGGCTCCACGCAAAGGATCTCCCTGTCCCTCCAGAGAAGAGGGGCTCCGCTGACCCCAAGACCAGACACACCACCACTACGCAGGCCAGCCTTCAGCCTCCACCTCGACCTGGCAGGCCCGTGCCAGGAGGGAACCCGGAATCCAAGCCTGCCTATTTCAGACCCAGGGAAGTCTGAGATACTTTCCTAAACATAAATCCTAACAACAAAGTGGATGAAGAGATTCTTAAACGACACACAGACAAGTGACCTAGAAGCACCGGGGAGAGTAAAGAAAAAAGGCAAGGCCCACAAGGCCACCAGGCTTTGAAGTGTTCCTCTGGGAAAAAGGCTGATGGCACCCCAAGGCCGTCTCTTAGCCTGACTCCACTGAAGTCACCCAGTCATTCAATAAACTGGTTAAAATGTTAAATTCACGTTACATGTATTGTATCACAATTTACGCATGTGTGCAAGTGCGCACAGACACAGAACTCTTTGGAGACAAGGTGGCTTCGAAGAGCATCGATCAGCTACAGAACGTGAACAGCCCTTCACGTCAGGATTTCAGCACAGACTGGCAAACACAAAGCTCCAGTCCCGCTGGGGAGAAGCAATCCAGCGTGCCCTCACACCGGACAGACTGCCCACGGCACGGGCACTGGGCATCATGGCTGGGAAGTGGGCAGGGAGGGGAGCCACAGGGACCAGGTCTCCTCTCCACGGCCCCCCAGGAGCGAGGGAAGGAGGCAGGTGCTGATCTCCGAGGCGGGGATGTCTACAGGAAGAGCAGGCTTTGGAGGGAGCGCTAACCGTCCAGTTTCAGACAAGCTTAATCTGAGACGTACTCGGGCCTTCAAGCGGCCGTGTCCAGTCCAGAGCCTGCCGTTCTGGAGTCCTGGGGGACACAGGCCAAGATGAGACAGAGCGGCAAGGCGCTGAGTGTGGGCAAGAAGAGCCGAGGTCTGAGCCCAGAGAGGAGTCACGGCCGGGTGGCTGGGAAGTGAGAGGCGCCGGCCAGGGAGGCTGGGGGAGGCAGGGGGGAAGGGGACCGTCTCGGGCGTCAGGGGCCCTGGAGGAGCAGCCGCAAGGCCAGCGGGTGCCGGGAGGAGGAGTCAGCTGACTGCTCAGTAGAGCGTCTGCTCAAGTGGAGGCCACCGGTGGCCGGGACCATGGCAGGCCAGCAGCCCTGGCAGGGTCAAAAGCCCAGCAGACAGAGGACGCGGGCAGGCGGGGGGCACAGGCTCGCCCTCGTGAGGGGCTCTGCCGTCCAGTGCTGAGGGCAATCGGGCGACAGTCACAGGAGAGGCAGGGTCAGGAGAGCCCTCTCAGAGGATGCACTGGGGCTCGCGGGCTGACGGAGGAGGCGCAGGGTCAGGAGAGCCCTTAGAGGATGCGCTGGGGCTCGCGGGCTGACGGCGGGGCTCCGGGGCGGGCAGAGGGCGCCTTTCCCGGGCGCAAGCTCACCCACAGTCAGCAGACAGGCAGTCGGATCCATGGGCCCAGACCCAGATGAACAGTGAGCTGGTGGGGGGTGCTTTCTGGAAGTCCTCGTTTAATCTCTTCCAAATTCACTGAGAAAACAGATGCCTCTGCACTGAGCGAAAGGGCGGGTGAGACACCCTGGGGAGGGCAGGAAGCAGGGCGGGACGCCCAGACCGTGACCGTGGGCCTTCGCCTAGACTCGAGGCCGCGTGGACGGGGAACTGACGACAGGAGTGGGTTTCCGCCAGGTGAGAGAGGCGTGCGTGTGCGTGTGTGTGCGTGTGGCAAAGGCTGGAGAGGCTGCGATGCTAGTGGACCGCGGCGTCTCAGCGGGGGAAGACCACAGGGGAGACGCGTGCGGGCGGGCTCGGCGGGCAGGCCCAGGAGGCATGAGGGTGCTGCTGTCTGCCCCGCTCCCAACTGAAGAGACCCTCCTCCACATTCCTGCCCACTCCCTTCTCCTTAACCCGTTCATCGTTCATCGCCAGACGCAGGCCTGTATCTTTTAGACACAAAGTTTCCTTAAGTTTCTCCTAATAGCGCCAAACTGTCTTCACTCACCTATGAAGAGACTATTTAATTCCCATCATTTGGGCTAAATATAAGTGCTCCTTACAATGAATCCAACAGTTAAAACCATTCTATGAAAGACTGCTTTGAATACAGTAGAAGACAAACGTATAGAACTCCCCAATTATTTTTACTTAAAGAAAAACTCTTCTCTTTGCTCAAAAGAATTCAACTGAAAAAAAGTATCAAAGCAAATTAAACTTAGGAGTTTAGATAAACATTAGACAGGAAATTCCAAAGTTTAAGATTCCAAAAGCATGTTCATATGTACACTGCATTTGTATTATTTTTGCAGAAAAAAACTAGTAGAGCCTGAATAAATTCCAAATATGTGCAATAAATGATCTGTACTATTTCCCTGATAGGAACCTAACTGTCAGCATCCAAATTTTTTTCTCTTTAGGAAAAAATATTTGTTTAAAAAATACTGTAAGCCAATTAAACTGACATTNTTAGACAGGAAATTCCAAAGTTTAAGATTCCAAAAGCATGTTCATATGTACACTGCATTTGTATTATTTTTGCAGAAAAAAACTAGTAGAGCCTGAATAAATTCCAAATATGTGCAATAAATGATCTGTACTATTTCCCTGATAGGAACCTAACTGTCAGCATCCAAATTTTTTTCTCTTTAGGAAAAAATATTTGTTTAAAAAATACTGTAAGCCAATTAAACTGACATTCTATTTACTGTAATTAAAGTTTGAAGTCCGCTCTTTGAAAGTGAACAGATACAACAGTCATTGGAATATTTTCAGTTTAAAATGTTAAGTCTGTGCAATACAGATTTGCATTTCCATTTGACATTTTCTAGGATTAAGACCAGAGAAAACAATATCCAACCATTAACATCAGTTTTAAAAACCTTATTTCCCATAAAGTGTTAAAACGTCAATACTCATCATTTCTGGCTCTGGACAACAGGATCAGGTTACTCGAACCAGACATGCCTGGTCAAAGTCCACGATCAAGCTGATTTTACAGTAAGTCCTACAGATGGGATGCGACACTTGGCTCCAGAAGTGATGNGGGGGTGGGGGGCGGAAGAGCGGCAGGGAATGGTCAAAGCCCACCTCATGGATGGGGTCCCAAACTCTCCCCTTCTCTAGCCTGCATCCCGTGTGCTTCACCTGACCAGCCCGTGTCACAGTCCTACACCTTCTAATCTCTGTAATCGCCATCAACAGTTCTGTTTTATTTTTTAATTACTCATCATTTTTGCTAACCTGCTGAGAAAAGAATGAAGCTCCACGGGAGGCAACAGTGTACGTCCTCTTAGTGGAGGGACGCGGCTGCAATAAAGGGTGGACATGGGGTCTGATTCTCAGGAAACCAAGACCAACACCTGGAAACTGAGTTGCAGAGGAGCTCACTCAGATAATCCGCCAGCCGCAGCTGTGTGCCGCCAGCGCAAGAGCAGGTTAAATCCCCAATTAAAAGATGATTAGAGGTTTATACATTCAAATGAACCAGCAAATCACTTATTTCAAACTCCAATGTGTTGATTAGAAGTTGCCTAGAAAGGCTGTGTGCAACTACTCATATTGTGGCCTAATGACGGAAGGAGGACAGAGGGACGCTTAGACAGAAGACGACCAACTTGACGCCTGTGCAAAATACGAGCCCCAAGTCCACGAGACTTATTTACAGTCATCAGTGTGACAGCACTGGGTTTTCAATCACCGATTATTTGCAAGCAGAGAAAAATGCATAAGCACTTCAAAGGTCCCAATACATGTGATGTATCTTTTCTTATTTCTAAGAATTGCTGTTTGGTCGCTCAGTCGTGTCGGACTCTTTGCGACCACATGGACGGCAGCAGGCCAGGCTTCCCTGTCCTTCACCATCTCCCAAAGTTTATTCAAGCTCATGTCCACTGAGTCGGTGATGCCATCCAGCCATCTCGTCCTCTGCTGCCCGCTTCTCCTCCTGCCATCGATCCTTCCCAGCATCAGGGTCTTTCCCAACGAGTCGGCTCGTCACATCAGGTGGCCAAAGTACTGGAGCTTCAGTTTTGGCATCAGTCCCTTCAATGAATATTCAGGGTTTCTAAGAATAGACTGATAAAAATTTATGCTCATACATAGCGCTTGGCAATTAAGTAATGGAGACTGTATACTCTGAACCTAAAAAAACATGGAGCAGAGCAGTACTGCAATGTGACTTCCATTTGGTTAAAAGCAAACACAATCTTTTATATATATATATTCTTATACATATTTACATAAGAATATACATATTTCTTATATAGGTATAAGAGACACAGACGGGTACCCGCACACCGCTGTGCAGGTTTTCTGCCGGGGCTGGGAAGGCAGGCTGGAAACGAGTCTTTTAACTCCTATTCTTTATTTTCAACTAAGCATGCACGCTCTTTGTATTAGGAAACAAGAAAACAGGGACCTCCCTGGCGGTCCCTCTGTCGCTGCTGAGGGCCTGGGTTTGATCCCTGGCAGGGGAACTAAGATCCCACGAGCTCACGGCACGGCCACAGACAAATAAATAAATAAAGCAGAAGAATGAAATTAACAGTCACAACTCACACACACACACCAAAGGCCAACCCTCACTTCTTTTTCTCCTTTAAACAACATTAGACTGCAGGGCACAAGCAGAGCAGGGGCCGCCCGCGTGGCCGTCACTCGCCCAGGCCCTCCTGCCGCCCGTGTCGCAGCCCCGCCGCGCC
>SJYS01023115.1:902961-926571 GCA_006410695.1 Philantomba maxwellii | reverse complement strand
ATTAGAAGTTGCCTAGAAAGGCTGTGTGCAACTACTCATATTGTGGCCTAATGACGGAAGGAGGACAGAGGGACGCTTAGACAGAAGACGACCAACTTGACGCCTGTGCAAAATACGAGCCCCAAGTCCACGAGACTTATTTACAGTCATCAGTGTGACAGCACTGGGTTTTCAATCACCGATTATTTGCAAGCAGAGAAAAATGCATAAGCACTTCAAAGGTCCCAATACATGTGATGTATCTTTTCTTATTTCTAAGAATTGCTGTTTGGTCGCTCAGTCGTGTCGGACTCTTTGCGACCACATGGACGGCAGCAGGCCAGGCTTCCCTGTCCTTCACCATCTCCCAAAGTTTATTCAAGCTCATGTCCACTGAGTCGGTGATGCCATCCAGCCATCTCGTCCTCTGCTGCCCGCTTCTCCTCCTGCCATCGATCCTTCCCAGCATCAGGGTCTTTCCCAACGAGTCGGCTCGTCACATCAGGTGGCCAAAGTACTGGAGCTTCAGTTTTGGCATCAGTCCCTTCAATGAATATTCAGGGTTTCTAAGAATAGACTGATAAAAATTTATGCTCATACATAGCGCTTGGCAATTAAGTAATGGAGACTGTATACTCTGAACCTAAAAAAACATGGAGCAGAGCAGTACTGCAATGTGACTTCCATTTGGTTAAAAGCAAACACAATCTTTTATATATATATATTCTTATACATATTTACATAAGAATATACATATTTCTTATATAGGTATAAGAGACACAGACGGGTACCCGCACACCGCTGTGCAGGTTTTCTGCCGGGGCTGGGAAGGCAGGCTGGAAACGAGTCTTTTAACTCCTATTCTTTATTTTCAACTAAGCATGCACGCTCTTTGTATTAGGAAACAAGAAAACAGGGACCTCCCTGGCGGTCCCTCTGTCGCTGCTGAGGGCCTGGGTTTGATCCCTGGCAGGGGAACTAAGATCCCACGAGCTCACGGCACGGCCACAGACAAATAAATAAATAAAGCAGAAGAATGAAATTAACAGTCACAACTCACACACACACACCAAAGGCCAACCCTCACTTCTTTTTCTCCTTTAAACAACATTAGACTGCAGGGCACAAGCAGAGCAGGGGCCGCCCGCGTGGCCGGCACTCGCCCAGGCCCTCCTGCCGCCCGTGTCGCAGCCCCGCCGCGCCCCTGCCCTCCCCCCGGGGCCGCTGCACCGGCCGGCCTTGGCCTCACTGGCCGGGCCCCGCGCTCGCCCGCCGCCTTCCGGGGAGCAGCGGGCCCTGTCTTCCCGCTCTCGTCCCCCTTGCCCCGGTCACTCGTTCTCCGCTCAGAACTGCTGTGCTCCTGGGGCTCCGCCCAAGGGCCCCTGTTCTCCCTACACACACGGTGCCCATCTGACCTGTGTCAGGCTTCACCCCCAGGCCGGGCAACCGTCCACCGGTCCCCTGCGCATCTCCACGCGGCTGTCTTAAGGGTCTTCCTCATCTCCCTCCTGGCCCCTCGGAGCAACCACATGGCCTCCCCGCCCCATCCCCAAGTGGGCCAGCTGCCGGGACTGCTGAGGCTGCTGACTAGACCTCCACCCGAAGCTCCCAGACCGCGTGCTGCCGCCTCCTCGGCCTGGGCCACCACGCCCTGCCCCCCAAGAAACCCGGACCCATCAGAAGTCACTGCACGTCACCCCTTCCCTCTAACCTCTGGCAGCCACTAGGCTTCTTTCTGTCTCCAGGACCCGCCTGTTCTGGGCATCTCACACAGACCAACACGTGCGTGTGTCCTTCGGGATCCGGCTTCCTCCCCTCAGTGTAACGTTCTCAGGGTTCACGCACGGTACTGCGCGGGCCACCGCTCCACTCGTTTTCGCGGCTGGATAATGATTCATCACACGGATGTAGCACACTCTGTTTACCCACTCAACTGTTAGTGGGCATCTGGGTTGCTTGTGCTTTCTAACTATGAGGTTGGTACAAAAGTAACTGTGGTTTGGGATCGTGAACGTTAAATCATTACAACTAGGCTCAAACACACCTTTATTAATCAAAATAGGAACCATTACAATCAACATTTTTGCCAATGAGAAATAAGTTTGTTTACTCCTGTAGCGTAAAAATCCATGCTCTGGGATTCAACAGACTCTAGGAAAGCATTTTCTGCCTCCTGCAGGCTGTGGAAGCATTGTGCCTGCAAAATGTCGTTGAAACGCCTGAAGAAGGGGCAGCTGGTGGGCGGCAGGCCAGGTGAGTATGGCGGATGAAGCAACTCTCTGCAGCCCTATCTGCTCAGCTTCTGCAGCGCGGCTCTGCGGCGTGCAGCCGGGCACTGCGGCGTGCAGCCGGGCACTGCGGCGTGCAGCCGGGCACTGTGGCGGAGAGGAACCGGGCCCGCTCTGTTGGCGAGTGCCAGCTGCAGGGGTTGCAGTTTTAGGTGAATCCCATTGATTCACTGAGCATATTGCTCAGAGGTAACGGGTTCACCAGGATTCAGAAAGCTGCAGGGGATCAGATGGGCAGCAGACCACCAATCAGTGACCACGATCTTTTTTTGGTACAAGTTTGGCTTTGGGAAGTGCTTTTGAGCTTCTTATCAGTCCAACTGCTGAGCTGGTCTTTGCCAGTTGTATAAAATCCACTTTTCATCGTATGTCACAATCCGATCGAGAAATGGTTGTTGTTGTGAAGGATAAGAGAAGAAAACACTTCAAAATTATTTTTTAAAAAATTTTTGGTCAGCTCATGAGGCACCCACTTATCAAGGCTTTCCACCTTTCCAATTTACTTCAAATGCCACACAACCGTGGAATGGTCGGCATCGACTTCAATGACAGCTTCTCATGTAGTTACAAGAGGATTGGATTCGATGATGCTCTCAACTGTCAAGCTCTGATGGCCGGCCACTGGGCTCATCTNCAATTTACTTCAAATGCCACACAACCGTGGAATGGTCGGCATCGACTTCAATGACAGCTTCTCATGTAGTTACAAGAGGATTGGATTCGATGATGCTCTCAACTGTCAAGCTCTGATGGCCGGCCACTGGGCTCATCTTCAGGGCTCTCGTCTCGTTCACAGACTTCTTGAACCACCGCTAACGGCAGCAGCAGCGGCGGCGGCAGGGGGCTCGGGACGGGGCACACACACGCACACACGCTGGAGCAGTGAGAAAGGCTCGCGCGAGAAAAGCCTCCCTTCCAGCGCCCTGTCCGCTCCTACACGACAGGTAACTAACGTGAGCGTTTCTTGCGGGTGTATCTATACATGGATGCCAACAAACACATCCATCTCCCCTCCCCTTTCCATAGTTAAGGACATACCCTAAGGGTGCTTCCCCATCCGCCCATAAAGTTCTTTTCCTTTTTCACAGCTGCCATGACTGTATGTACCCATGAATTCAAAATCGGTAACTCGTCCTCTGTGCACTGGCTGACGGACATTTATGGTTTTGCCTCCGATCTTCTGCTGTTACAAATAAACATGAAGACAAACGGCCTCGCACATATACCATTCTGCATGTGTGCCAAGTTTATCTGCAGGATAATCTGAGAAGTTCTGAGTCAAAGGACATTTACTGCTTTAATGGGCACTGCTAAACGATCCCTCGTGGGCCAGCAACGTGTGAAAACATCTGCTGCTCTGAAGTCCTGTCATCCTGGGCGTTTCTCAACCTTGGTGTTAACGTTTCTTTTTTGGATCCATCCTGTGCCTTTCTCACCCGTCACACACAAGTCCGCAAAACCTTCTTCTGTGTCAGACACTNCGATCCCTCGTGGGCCAGCAACGTGTGAAAACATCTGCTGCTCTGAAGTCCTGTCATCCTGGGCGTTTCTCAACCTTGGTGTTAACGTTTCTTTTTTGGATCCATCCTGTGCCTTTCTCACCCGTCACACACAAGTCCGCAAAACCTTCTTCTGTGTCAGACACTGGCTGCACGCCCGCCCCTGGGTGTGAGCACTCCTGCACTCCCCCGACCCTCTCNTTTGGATCCATCCTGTGCCTTTCTCACCCGTCACACACAAGTCCGCAAAACCTTCTTCTGTGTCAGACACTGGCTGCACGCCCGCCCCTGGGTGTGAGCACTCCTGCACTCCCCCGACCCTCTCCAGGCAGGGGATTAGCTGACATGTCTCTTACAAAGAAGGCTCAGCTTGTTTGTGAGGTTATTATACTTCCTCATTTTCTCACTGGACAATGTGTACATGAGTGCCACTTTATCCTCATTTTGGCTCCTGTTATTCTTTGATCAAACACAAGTGAGGTTGGTCTGTTTTTACTTATCCCAGTATATCTGGACATTCCTATACTGTCCTACAGAATGGCTTCTGACCATCTTCTCTTAAACTGAAGTGCTCACTGGCAGGAGTGCACCCATCTGGCTTACATGGTCTTCCAGCGCAGTCACGCCCAAACACTTAGATAACAAAATATTTTGCTGTGAACAAATGCTAACAATTCAGCCTATGTCACAATTAGGGTACGTACTGATCTCTTAAACTCATGTGCTTAGGTAGATTTTTAAACAGGTGTGATTTTACGAGAAGACAAATTATAATTTAAAATATAATGGGGGTGAGGACATATGTTTATGTGTAGATGGTCCACTTTGCTGTTCACCAGAAACTAGCAAAACACTGTAAAGCAATTATGTGCCAGTAAAGAAATAATGAGTGAGAACAGCAATAAAAGGGAGCTGCTGGCCTGACCCAAGGCACACACAGGAGGCCTGCTGGCTCCCAGGGCCCACTGGCTGGCTCGCAATGTTTCTAACGCCATAAATGACGCGCGCGACACAGACACCAGCCCTGCCGCTTTTGTCCTCTCTCTGGCCATTCTGTAACTTGCAGGGTTTTGATGTCTTGACAAAAAAAAAGTAAAGATCACAAACGACTATCATCACGTCCCCTGACGATGGGCTGTTCTGACAGGTTCAGCTGGCGTGGCCCCTTTACAGTCCTGGGTAGACGAGGATGGCCTCACTGCTTTTTAAACGTGAAATTTCATTTGCAAAAGAAAGAAAGGCATTCATTTTGCTCAAATGTCACCATCATGTCTCCATTTAGAATCTTTGCCTTTTCTAATCTCCCCACGGCAATAAAGGACAGATTAAAATATTATGCTATTATAAAACAGTAAAAATAATCATAAACCTTTGATTATTTGGTTGGATATCCAAATTACTTAATTATATATTACATATATAGTATACATGCCCAAATAAATATAAGGCAATTTCAAGTACAAAGCAACTCCCCTAGCTTTCCATTAAGACAACTGCCAACCGGCTGGCCACTGTAACACACACTTTTAGGAAGGCAGATTGAACAGTCAACTCTGACTCAGGCTCAGTCCCACATGTTTATGAAAATAGATAAAATGACTTATTCTATTTGCATGCAAAGTTTTTGTGTCTCAGTTCAGTTCAGTTGCTCAGTCGTGTCTGACTCTTTGCGACCCCATGAACCGCAGCACGCCAGGCCTCCCTGTCCATCACCAACTCCCGGAGTCCACCCAAACCCATGTCCATTGAGTCGGTGATGCCATCCAGCCATCTCATCCTCTGTCGTCCCCTTCTCCCCCTGCCCCCAGTCCCTCCCAGCATCAGGGTCTTTTCCAATGAGTCAGCTCTTCACATCAGGTGGCCAAAATATTGGAGTTTCAGCTTCAGCACCAGTCTTTCCAATGGACACCCAGGACTGGTCTTCTTTCTGTGTCCAGCATGCTCATATTCTACCTGCGGTCACATCACAGGGACTACAAACATCTCTGAGAGATTCTGTTTCCTCCTCTCTGCTGCGACCACAGCAGTTCTCCTTTGGCGAGCCATTTGGGAAGCATGTGACACGGACCACCGCGTGGGCTCCCCCACGCACCTCATGTTAAGACAACAACGGGGGGCGCTGCGTGGGGCTCCAGCTGCAGGGCACCAGGCGCTCACTGCCCCCTCACCCCACGGCCACGCTCCAGAGCCACTGGTGGTCCTGCCACAGCCTCCTGGCAATGGCGCCACCGCGAAACACGGGCAGATAAACGTGCGGAAGGGATGGGAAGGACAGCATCCGAGCATCCTGAACTTGGAGAGGAAGCCGACGCCACCTCGAGGGAAGGACCGGGCTTGGAGGAGCAGCCCCGCCTGGGGGTAAGGCACCGTCAAGCTGCCCTCCCCGGCAGCACTCCCGGACTGCCCAGGGGGTCACAGCTTAGCCAGTCTCCACAAAGCTCTGTGGTGTGCTCCAGGCTTTTCTGATTTAGTCACAATTTTAGAATATTTCAGGCTTGTCATTAGCTGCCATAGAGTCTCAATTTTGCACCCGACCCCGGCAAAAAAAAAAAGCCACAATCCTTTTACATGGGTTAAAGCAAGAGAAGGGACTACAGAAGATGGGACGGCCTCACCGACTCAATGGACAGGAGTTTCAGCCAACTCCAGCAGACAGGAAGGACAGGGAAGCCTGGCGGGCTGCAGTCCATGAGGTCGCCGAGTCGGACACAACTGAGTGACTGAACAACGACGAAGCGGCCAGGAAATGACTTTACGACGTTATTAAATGAGAATACGCCAGGCACGCGGGCGCCTGCGGCCCCTGCCTCCCAGGGCCCTCGCAGGCATCGGCAAACAACTGCGCAGAGAGGCTCATACGACAGGACCCGCCCTGCTGCCCCGTGAGGCCGCGGTGACGGCAGCAGCAGAGATTTCCACCACGTTCCCAGCAGGCGCTGCCGAAGAGCAGCTCCTGACACGCGACAGGGCCAGTGAGCACCGCGCCGGCCTGAGCTCTAGAGCGGCAAGGGGCCTCTGGAGAGCATGGAGCAGACACGAAGACCGCGACTGACCACTCGAGCCCCAGTGCGCAGGGGATCGAGGGCGGCTGAGCGGGCACGGCCCGGGCACACCAGCCGGAAGGCAGCATCTCCAGTGCATCCAAGGACGCGGGGCAAAACCATAACCACAAGGGCGCTATTAGGGAGTTCCTCCTGGGGCTCCAGTACCCTCGGTCAGTAAAATAAAAGTTTAAGAAGGAGCAGCTTCAGAGGATGCAGGCCTACACGTACAGCATTTCCTGAAATTCTGCTGACGGTCAAAGAAACACAAACGCTCCAGTGTTCAAGGCCATACAGCCAAGGCTGAAAGTAATAAGTACAACTGAACTTGAAAAAGGCTTTTGATTCTCTGTCATGCAGTTTTCTTAACAAGAATGACATTGGCTACTGGAAAACCGCGGAGCTGATTGGTGGAAATGATACAGATAAAGGCGTTATTGTCCACACGGCGTCTCGCTGCCCACGGGGCCGCCTCTCGGCCTGTCGCGACCCTGTCCGCCCATCGGGAGTCTCCCCGAGAGGCTGGCAGATACCGGCTCTGCCCCGGCCACCCCTTTCCTGGGAGCCACACCCGCCAGGCCTTGGTCAGCGCGTCTCCCCCCACCCCACCCCGTGTCATAGCCGCACACTCTCCTGCAGCCTGAACCGGGGCCTCGGGCCGGGCTGGACCACTCACCTCCTGCTCGAGGCTCTCCCAGGCAACACTTCTCTGCAGGGACCCTTGTCTACCCTGGGGAAGACGATTCCCCGCACTGTTGAAAACTCAGCCCAGGAAGAGCCCCACGCAGGTGTACAGGCGGCAGCTCTACATGGAGTCAGGAACACAGCACCTGCCACAGTGAGGATCGCTACTTTGTAATCTGCCTCGTCTCCTGGGGGTCTGTGCATCCCTGTCCTGCAAACCTGTCTGACAGGAGTCCCCTGTTTCAAGTTTTACCCTTTAATTTAACAAGAGGATAGCTCAGAGTGAATCAAGGCCCAGGGACACAACCCTGACTGCAGTCACAATTATGTGACGACATAACCACAGGTGGACACCTTTCTCCCCGGCTCTCGCAGGCCTAGCAGATGCAACGCAGCCTGAGGAACGAGGCGCCCTGTCCAGACAGCTTACTGACAGTAGTTTCCGAGGCGCTATACCAAGCACACACGAGGTTAAATATTAACGGCAGTAACTGTATTTTCAATGAATGCTTTATGGTTTTCCAAGCATTTTCATATATTCTATCACATTTTATTCTCAGCCACCCACTAAGGCACTCACAGTGACCTCCTTTTAAAGTCAGAACACACAGGCCCAGGCAGGTTAGTGAGGTGCAAAGGTCACGGGTTAATAAGGGGCTTGGAACTGAGAACTGAATACAGACGTTATGTTATCTGCAGGAGAAGATAACCCGCTAGGCACCAGAACCAAGCCCACATGCAGACCGAGATGCCCCCACCTGTGCTGGGGGGCACGGCGGGGGGGCACGGTAAGGGGTCTGCAGACAGACGTCAAACACGTGGTGAGTGCCGCCAACTCCGTGCGGTCAGCACAGTGGATGCTCCATTCTACTTCTCGCTAAAGTTGCCTGTAACCCTGGGAAACAGAGCATCTCTATTTTATAGGTGACAGAACAGTCTTAGAAGTGAAACACCTTGGCTGAGATCGGTATGTTATTAAGCTGGGGATGTGAAACAGAAGTAGGGGGTGGAAAGAAGGAAAGACTGGGTGGAAAAGAAAAGAATCACTCAACAGCTAGTGAAGAGGAACAGACTGTCACAGCCAGCCAGGAACGTCACCACCATCCCTGCAAGGAAAGCGGAAGGGCAGCCACACACCCCCAGGAGATGATCTCGTGATTTCTCCTGCTTCCTCATGCATGGCCTTGATATATAGCCAATCCTACTGCTTCATCTGCTTTTTTCTTAAAGTTGAAGGCACTTTAAAAACTGAAGAAAAGATAAAAATAAAAAGTAAAGCCAGCCCCAGGCAGCAGACTCCATCGTCTGCTCGAGACGGGGCAGCCCCTGAGGCCCAGCAGAAATCAGAGGTGTGAGGAGACCACCCAGGGCTGGCCTCGGCGTGAGACAAAGGTGGGGTTTTGCACGAGGGAGCGGGAAAGGCATCCGGGAGAAGGGGCGTGTGCGGGCCACGTGTGTGGGCAGGGGAGCAGGCTGAGCAGACTGGCCCGGCCGGGAGGACAGGTGTCCGTGGAGGGAAGCGCTGAGCGAGGGGAGGGAGGCCAAGACGCGGGCCGGGAGCGCCAACAAGGAGCTGAGCCTGGGCCTCCGCTGCCAGGAAGGGGCACCGCGTGCGCGCAGCCGAGGCTCGGGCTCACCCGGGAGCTGGGCGGGCTGGCAAGGAAGGGCAGGAGCTCAGCACCCAGGGCCCACGCCGGGAAGCCAGAAAACGGAAGAAAAGAGCAGTAGTGTTAGCAAAGAGAAACCGAGACTGTGCCGCGTGGTCCTGGAGGGGAGAGAGGGCGGAACGCAGAGGCGGGCGGCGCAGGAGGAGGGCAGCGGGGAGGCTGGGTGGCCGGGAGGCAGCCGGCACAGCTCTGCACACAGGCCGCGTCCAGACTGGCCAAGCCCAGGGCCTCAGCGCGCGAGATGCGTCCTGAACGCAGGGCTTGAGACACAGCCGCGGCAGCCCCCTTCGACGGGGCACGCCAGCCACAGAGCTGGACCACCTGCCCCCGAAGACAGACAGAGGGCAGGAGGCCAGGATGCTCGTGTGCTCGCCAGACACCAAGGGAGCACTTCTGTCCTAATGAAAATAATTATCCCACTGCCTGAGGGCAGCAACGGCTTCCTTTCCCGCAATTCTTTCCATAGAGGCTTCCCTAACGTGAAGAAAGGGAACCTAACACCTGCCACTGGGCGCAGGAAATACACAAAGATGGGAACACGAGCTCTCTCTAATTACTGACGATACTTAAAGGGACCATAAACGCGGGTTACCGTGTCAGTGCGTCTTTATTACCGTGCAGCTTCCAGCGAAATAGCCTTGAGATGAAGTTAACTGAAGCAACCCCGGCAGGGCTTCAAAGCAGAGGAAGACAAGCACTCCAAGTCGACACCAAGGAACTTCCCTTCTTTCTTGAGGAAAATGAAACTGTTTGAGCAGCAAGATGAGTTATCACCAGCCTGAAGTCGTTTACTGAACAGGTACACCAGACAATGTCTCACTTCCTGGCCGTGCCTGGCCCTTTTAATAGGTTAAAGTGTCTGCCTCTAACACGGGAGACCTGGGTTCGATCCCTGGGTTGGGAAGATCCCCTGGAGAAGGAAATGGCAACCCACTCCAGTATTCTTGCCTGGAGAATCCCATGGATGGAGGAGCCTGGTGGGCTACAATCCATGGGGTCGCAAAGAGTCGGACACGACTGAGCGACTTAACTAACTAACTAATAGTGAAAACACCTTGGTGAAACAAATAGGTAAGTACTGGACATCCGAGGGTTTGTACAAACCACGGAAACCCTATCAGCAGGAATGCGCTTTCACGCAACCTCTTAATTCATTGTTAAACTTTTTGGGGACCAAGAATTTCTACGGTTTGCACAAGAAAACAACCTTAGAATGTACATTCTTTCCAACTTAAACCGTTTGTTCTAACCACCCAGCACTTTTCCCCCCACACGGGCCTTTCGACCGCTCCGGCAATCAGCAGGCACCCTGTTCACACACCACAAAGGCAGCAGCTCGGGATTGCGAAACTGCCTCCTGGAAACGGAGTAAAGGCATCAGAACAGGAGACAGCAACGAGCGGGCGCGCCGGAGACAGAAGGCTGGTGGAGGAGGAGAGCCCCAAGCCCTGATTCCCGTCTCCACTCGCTGTACTCGCCTCTCTCTGGCAGGAGGTCGGGGCAGAGAGGAGCTGGGCACGGCCCTGTCCCTGAGACCTCCCGCCAGGAGGAGGCCTCGCCATCTGCCGCCGGAGCGACTGTTTCCTTCCCCCGTCAGCGCGCGCGGTCAGGTAGCTGCTGCCTGCCGTCTGTTTTGGCCACCCAGCCTCGGAGCCCCCATCCTCCGGCTGGGAGGTGCTCTGCCCTTGAGGAAGAGCGTGTGACCCACAGGAGGAGCCGGAAGCCTCAGCCACCTGCTGTCCCGGCCTCTCCCGCACCTGGGGTCAGCGCAGACTCACCCTTCGCGGGCCGGAGCCCAGACTCTGGCCGGGAAGCCGCAAGCAACGTCCAGAGGAGGGCAGCCATCTGCAGCCCCGGGCAGCGATGTGGGCAATGCGGGTGCGATCTCCAGATAAGCAGCCTCCCCAGAGCCTCGCGGCAGCACGGGGCCCACGGCCTCCAGGCCCGGCCCTCCCCGCTTCCCCAGGACACTGGGAAGGCCACAGGGTCCACACAACGACATACTTCCTGGGTGGATCACGCAGGCGGTCTGTCATTGAGCCCCCGGACAGAGCAGGCTCATTTCACTCACCACAGAGTTCACCCACGTTTCTCAGCAAGAAGTGTGAGGGCATGTTAAACACGCCGCTGCCTCCCCGACATCGCCCCTCGAGGACACGCTGGGGCAGGGGCAGCTGCTGCACACACCGCACTTCCTTCCCCGGCCTGCACTCTCTGCTCGCTTCCCTCTCTTCCCTGCCAGTCACAGCGGACTCCCTGTCGTGGCCCCACTTCCTGGCACTCCTCTGCAGCAGCCTGCTGGAGGCCAGGCGGCACTGCCCGCCCCGGGAGCCCAGCTCTGGGGAGGCTCGGCGGAGGCTCAGGGCAGCCGCGCAGCCCGCAGGGAGGGCCCAGCCCTGGCCCAGCTCTGCATGAGGCGCGACCTCCGAGCCACACGGACGCAACAGCGGCTCCTTCCACACGGGCAAAAACAAACACGGTCCAGACAATCCTCACAGGCTCCCTCGCATCACTGGATTCCTGGCCCTTCTCACAAAACCTCCATCGACACCCACGGCGGGAACCACACCCCATGCAAGCGCGCGGGGACGCTCCCCGCGGGCGGCTGAAGGGCCTGGCCCCGGGAGAGGGACGTCCGTGCCCAGCATCCCCTCTCGTCTCTTCGACCCTGCCCTCCACCACAGCAAAGGGCGGTGCAGGAACCGGAGAACACAGACAGTCACGGAGCAAGAGGGGCGCGGAAACCAGCCAGGCCCAGGGCTTTCCCACGCACCCCCCGCCCCGACCCCCGAGGCCCCCCGCAGACCCNCGGAGTCCACCCAAACCCATGTCCATTGAGTCGGTGATGCCATCCAGCCATCTCATCCTCTGTCGTCCCCTTCTCCCCCTGCCCCCAGTCCCTCCCAGCATCAGGGTCTTTTCCAATGAGTCAGCTCTTCACATCAGGTGGCCAAAATATTGGAGTTTCAGCTTCAGCACCAGTCTTTCCAATGGACACCCAGGACTGGTCTTCTTTCTGTGTCCAGCATGCTCATATTCTACCTGCAGTCACATCACAGGGACTGCAAACATCTCTGAGAGATTCTGTTTCCTCCTCTCTGCTGCGACCACAGCAGTTCTCCTTTGGCGAGCCATTTGGGAAGCATGTGACACGGACCACCGCGTGGGCTCCCCCACGCACCTCATGTTAAGACAACAACGGGGGGCGCTGCGTGGGGCTCCAGCTGCAGGGCACCAGGCGCTCACTGCCCCCTCACCCCACGGCCACGCTCCAGAGCCACTGGTGGTCCTGCCACAGCCTCCTGGCAATGGTGCCACCGCGAAACACGGGCAAATAAACGTGCGGAAGGGATGGGAAGGACAGCATCCGAGCATCCTGAACTTGGAGAGGAAGCCGACGCCACCTCGAGGGAAGGACCGGGCTTGGAGGAGCAGCCCCGCCTGGGGGTAAGGCACCGTCAAGCTGCCCTCCCCGGCAGCACTCCCGGACNGATAAACGTGCGGAAGGGATGGGAAGGACAGCATCCGAGCATCCTGAACTTGGAGAGGAAGCCGACGCCACCTCGAGGGAAGGACCGGGCTTGGAGGAGCAGCCCCGCCTGGGGGTAAGGCACCGTCAAGCTGCCCTCCCCGGCAGCACTCCCGGACTGCCCAGGGGGTCACAGCTTAGCCAGTCTCCACAAAGCTCTGTGGTGTGCTCCAGGCTTTTCTGATTTAGTCACAATTTTAGAATATTTCAGGCTTGTCATTAGCTGCCATAGAGTCTCAATTTTGCACCCGACCCCGGCAAAAAAAAAAAGCCACAATCCTTTTACATGGGTTAAAGCAAGAGAAGGGACTACAGAAGATGGGACGGCCTCACCGACTCAATGGACAGGAGTTTCAGCCAACTCCAGCAGACAGGAAGGACAGGGAAGCCTGGCGGGCTGCAGTCCATGAGGTCGCCGAGTCGGACACAACTGAGTGACTGAACAACGACGAAGCGGCCAGGAAATGACTTTACGACGTTATTAAATGAGAATACGCCAGGCACGCGGGCGCCTGCGGCCCCTGCCTCCCAGGGCCCTCGCAGGCATCGGCAAACAACTGCGCAGAGAGGCTCATACGACAGGACCCGCCCTGCTGCCCCGTGAGGCCGCGGTGACGGCAGCAGCAGAGATTTCCACCACGTTCCCAGCAGGCGCTGCCGAAGAGCAGCTCCTGACACGCGACAGGGCCAGTGAGCACCGCGCCGGCCTGAGCTCTAGAGCGGCAAGGGGCCTCTGGAGAGCATGGAGCAGACACGAAGACCGCGACTGACCACTCGAGCCCCAGTGCGCAGGGGATCGAGGGCGGCTGAGCGGGCACGGCCCGGGCACACCAGCCGGAAGGCAGCATCTCCAGTGCATCCAAGGACGCGGGGCAAAACCATAACCACAAGGGCGCTATTAGGGAGTTCCTCCTGGGGCTCCAGTACCCTCGGTCAGTAAAATAAAAGTTTAAGAAGGAGCAGCTTCAGAGGATGCAGGCCTACACGTACAGCATTTCCTGAAATTCTGCTGACGGTCAAAGAAACACAAACGCTCCAGTGTTCAAGGCCATACAGCCAAGGCTGAAAGTAATAAGTACAACTGAACTTGAAAAAGGCTTTTGATTCTCTGTCATGCAGTTTTCTTAACAAGAATGACATTGGCTACTGGAAAACCGCGGAGCTGATTGGTGGAAATGATACAGATAAAGGCGTTATTGTCCACACGGCGTCTCGCTGCCCACGGGGCCGCCTCTCGGCCTGTCGCGACCCTGTCCGCCCATCGGGAGTCTCCCCGAGAGGCTGGCAGATACCGGCTCTGCCCCGGCCACCCCTTTCCTGGGAGCCACACCCGCCAGGCCTTGGTCAGCGCGTCTCCCCCCACCCCACCCCGTGTCATAGCCGCACACTCTCCTGCAGCCTGAACCGGGGCCTCGGGCCGGGCTGGACCACTCACCTCCTGCTTGAGGCTCTCCCAGGCAACACTTCTCTGCAGGGACCCTTGTCTACCCTGGGGAAGACGATTCCCCGCACTGTTGAAAACTCAGCCCAGGGAGAGCCCCACGCAGGTGTACAGGCGGCAGCTCTACATGGAGTCAGGAACACAGCACCTGCCACAGTGAGGATCGCTACTTTGTAATCTGCCTCGTCTCCTGGGGGTCTGTGCATCCCTGTCCTGCAAACCTGTCTGACAGGAGTCCCCTGTTTCAAGTTTTACCCTTTAATTTAACAAGAGGATAGCTCAGAGTGAATCAAGGCCCAGGGACACAACCCTGACTGCAGTCACAATTATGTGACGACATAACCACAGGTGGACACCTTTCTCCCCGGCTCTCGCAGGCCTAGCAGATGCAACGCAGCCTGAGGAACGAGGCGCCCTGTCCAGACAGCTTACCGACAGTAGTTTCCGAGGCGCTATACCAAGCACACACGAGGTTAAATATTAACGGCAGTAACTGTATTTTCAATGAATGCTTTATGGTTTTCCAAGCATTTTCATATATTCTATCACATTTTATTCTCAGCCACCCACTAAGGCACTCACAGTGACCTCCTTTTAAAGTCAGAACACACAGGCCCAGGCAGGTTAGTGAGGTGCAAAGGTCACGGGTTAATAAGGGGCTTGGAACTGAGAACTGAATACAGACGTTATGTTATCTGCAGGAGAAGATAACCCGCTAGGCACCAGAACCAAGCCCACATGCAGACCGAGATGCCCCCACCTGTGCTGGGGGGCACGGCGGGGGGGCACGGTAAGGGGTCTGCAGACAGACGTCAAACACGTGGTGAGTGCCGCCAACTCCGTGCGGTCAGCACAGTGGATGCTCCATTCTACTTCTCGCTAAAGTTGCCTGTAACCCTGGGAAACAGAGCATCTCTATTTTATAGGTGACAGAACAGTCTTAGAAGTGAAACACCTTGGCTGAGATCGGTATGTTATTAAGCTGGGGATGTGAAACAGAAGTAGGGGGTGGAAAGAAGGAAAGACTGGGTGGAAAAGAAAAGAATCACTCAACAGCTAGTGAAGAGGAACAGACTGTCACAGCCAGCCAGGAACGTCACCACCATCCCTGCAAGGAAAGCGGAAGGGCAGCCACACACCCCCAGGAGATGATCTCGTGATTTCTCCTGCTTCCTCATGCATGGCCTTGATATATAGCCAATCCTACTGCTTCATCTGCTTTTTTCTTAAAGTTGAAGGCACTTTAAAAACTGAAGAAAAGATAAAAATAAAAAGTAAAGCCAGCCCCAGGCAGCAGACTCCATCGTCTGCTCGAGACGGGGCAGCCCCTGAGGCCCAGCAGAAATCAGAGGTGTGAGGAGACCACCCAGGGCTGGCCTCGGCGTGAGACAAAGGTGGGGTTTTGCACGAGGGAGCGGGAAAGGCATCCGGGAGAAGGGGCGTGTGCGGGCCACGTGTGTGGGCAGGGGAGCAGGCTGAGCAGACTGGCCCGGCCGGGAGGACAGGTGTCCGTGGAGGGAAGCGCTGAGCGAGGGGAGGGAGGCCAAGACGCGGGCCGGGAGCGCCAACAAGGAGCTGAGCCTGGGCCTCCGCTGCCAGGAAGGGGCACCGCGTGCGCGCAGCCGAGGCTCGGGCTCACCCGGGAGCTGGGCGGGCTGGCAAGGAAGGGCAGGAGCTCAGCACCCAGGGCCCACGCCGGGAAGCCAGAAAACGGAAGAAAAGAGCAGTAGTGTTAGCAAAGAGAAACCGAGACTGTGCCGCGTGGTCCTGGAGGGGAGAGAGGGCGGAACGCAGAGGCGGGCGGCGCAGGAGGAGGGCAGCGGGGAGGCTGGGTGGCCGGGAGGCAGCCGGCACAGCTCTGCACACAGGCCGCGTCCAGACTGGCCAAGCCCAGGGCCTCAGCGCGCGAGATGCGTCCTGAACGCAGGGCTTGAGACACAGCCGCGGCAGCCCCCTTCGACGGGGCACGCCAGCCACAGAGCTGGACCACCTGCCCCCGAAGACAGACAGAGGGCAGGAGGCCAGGATGCTCGTGTGCTCGCCAGACACCAAGGGAGCACTTCTGTCCTAATGAAAATAATTATCCCACTGCCTGAGGGCAGCAACGGCTTCCTTTCCCGCAATTCTTTCCATAGAGGCTTCCCTAACGTGAAGAAAGGGAACCTAACACCTGCCACTGGGCGCAGGAAATACACAAAGATGGGAACACGAGCTCTCTCTAATTACTGACGATACTTAAAGGGACCATAAACGCGGGTTACCGTGTCAGTGCGTCTTTATTACCGTGCAGCTTCCAGCGAAATAGCCTTGAGATGAAGTTAACTGAAGCAACCCCGGCAGGGCTTCAAAGCAGAGGAAGACAAGCACTCCAAGTCGACACCAAGGAACTTCCCTTCTTTCTTGAGGAAAATGAAACTGTTTGAGCAGCAAGATGAGTTATCACCAGCCTGAAGTCGTTTACTGAACAGGTACACCAGACAATGTCTCACTTCCTGGCCGTGCCTGGCCCTTTTAATAGGTTAAAGTGTCTGCCTCTAACACGGGAGACCTGGGTTCGATCCCTGGGTTGGGAAGATCCCCTGGAGAAGGAAATGGCAACCCACTCCAGTATTCTTGCCTGGAGAATCCCATGGATGGAGGAGCCTGGTGGGCTACAATCCATGGGGTCGCAAAGAGTCGGACACGACTGAGCGACTTAACTAACTAACTAATAGTGAAAACACCTTGGTGAAACAAATAGGTAAGTACTGGACATCCGAGGGTTTGTACAAACCACGGAAACCCTATCAGCAGGAATGCGCTTTCACGCAACCTCTTAATTCATTGTTAAACTTTTTGGGGACCAAGAATTTCTACGGTTTGCACAAGAAAACAACCTTAGAATGTACATTCTTTCCAACTTAAACCGTTTGTTCTAACCACCCAGCACTTTTCCCCCCACACGGGCCTTTCGACCGCTCCGGCAATCAGCAGGCACCCTGTTCACACACCACAAAGGCAGCAGCTCGGGATTGCGAAACTGCCTCCTGGAAACGGAGTAAAGGCATCAGAACAGGAGACAGCAACGAGCGGGCGCGCCGGAGACAGAAGGCTGGTGGAGGAGGAGAGCCCCAAGCCCTGATTCCCGTCTCCACTCGCTGTACTCGCCTCTCTCTGGCAGGAGGTCGGGGCAGAGAGGAGCTGGGCACGGCCCTGTCCCTGAGACCTCCCGCCAGGAGGAGGCCTCGCCATCTGCCGCCGGAGCGACTGTTTCCTTCCCCCGTCAGCGCGCGCGGTCAGGTAGCTGCTGCCTGCCGTCTGTTTTGGCCACCCAGCCTCGGAGCCCCCATCCTCCGGCTGGGAGGTGCTCTGCCCTTGAGGAAGAGCGTGTGACCCACAGGAGGAGCCGGAAGCCTCAGCCACCTGCTGTCCCGGCCTCTCCCGCACCTGGGGTCAGCGCAGACTCACCCTTCGCGGGCCGGAGCCCAGACTCTGGCCGGGAAGCCGCAAGCAACGTCCAGAGGAGGGCAGCCATCTGCAGCCCCGGGCAGCGATGTGGGCAATGCGGGTGCGATCTCCAGATAAGCAGCCTCCCCAGAGCCTCGCGGCAGCACGGGGCCCACGGCCTCCAGGCCCGGCCCTCCCCGCTTCCCCAGGACACTGGGAAGGCCACAGGGTCCACACAACGACATACTTCCTGGGTGGATCACGCAGGCGGTCTGTCATTGAGCCCCCGGACAGAGCAGGCTCATTTCACTCACCACAGAGTTCACCCACGTTTCTCAGCAAGAAGTGTGAGGGCATGTTAAACACGCCGCTGCCTCCCCGACATCGCCCCTCGAGGACACGCTGGGGCAGGGGCAGCTGCTGCACACACCGCACTTCCTTCCCCGGCCTGCACTCTCTGCTCGCTTCCCTCTCTTCCCTGCCAGTCACAGCGGACTCCCTGTCGTGGCCCCACTTCCTGGCACTCCTCTGCAGCAGCCTGCTGGAGGCCAGGCGGCACTGCCCGCCCCGGGAGCCCAGCTCTGGGGAGGCTCGGCGGAGGCTCAGGGCAGCCGCGCAGCCCGCAGGGAGGGCCCAGCCCTGGCCCAGCTCTGCATGAGGCGCGACCTCCGAGCCACACGGACGCAACAGCGGCTCCTTCCACACGGGCAAAAACAAACACGGTCCAGACAATCCTCACAGGCTCCCTCGCATCACTGGATTCCTGGCCCTTCTCACAAAACCTCCATCGACACCCACGGCGGGAACCACACCCCATGCAAGCGCGCGGGGACGCTCCCCGCGGGCGGCTGAAGGGCCTGGCCCCGGGAGAGGGACGTCCGTGCCCAGCATCCCCTCTCGTCTCTTCGACCCTGCCCTCCACCACAGCAAAGGGCGGTGCAGGAACCGGAGAACACAGACAGTCACGGAGCAAGAGGGGCGCGGAAACCAGCCAGGCCCAGGGCTTTCCCACGCACCCCCCGCCCCGACCCCCGAGGCCCCCTGCAGCCCCTCCAGAGACAGGCTTCTGTCCAGAAAACTTTGCACTCGGGGCGAGTTCCCCCTTACTCTACAGAGAAGCGCCCAGAGGATCCAGGAGGTGAGCTGGGGACGGAAGCAGAGCGGAAGGCATGGGAGGGCTCTGCCCGGCCGCAGTCACGTCACAGGTGAGACAGAGGACGGAGCTGCTCGCCCCGACACGCGCGCCGCTCCAGAGCCACAGCGCCCGCCTCGCTTACCGCGGCAGCGGCCGGGCTCGCAGGGGAGCGCAGGGACCTCACCGGGCGCCGAGAGCCGGCCGAGCGACACACGCGCTCCGGGGCTGCGGGCACGCGCTGCAGGAAAGCGAGTCTGTGCAAAGTGATGAGGGACAGCGGAGAAACTCTCTAAAGAGAAACGTCTAAACCCTAAATGTCTGATTCATCAAGGGAAGGAGCCGCAAGAAGAGTCAGACAGAATTAGACGAGACATCTAAGAAGAGCTGACCTCAAAGATTCAGGCAGAGAAACCAACTGCCAGCGTCAGGACATCGCCACGTCTGTGCCACGGCGCCCTGCCAGGCGCTGTGCTGAGCACCGGGGCAGAGCAGCAGGGCGGTGGGCTCCGCGGGAACCACGGAAGGCCCCGATTCCGGGTGGCGCCCAGCCGCCCACAGGCAGGGTGTGTGTGGAGGGGCTGGGGTTGAGCCCGCAGGGACGCAGAGACCCTCCCCAGAAGAAGCAAACCCTGGCCCTCCCCGGACCAGCCCCGCAGGCCCTGGGGGCACCCTGCCCACCCCCACCCCCTCCTGTGGGAGGAACCAAGCAGTCAGGAGGCCTGGGCACCAGCACTGACCTCCAGCGTGGCCGGCCAGCTCCCGGCGCCTCGGTCCCCTCATCTACAGTGGAGCACACTATAGCGCCCTGCTTCCTATTAGAGGCACTGTTAACAGAGTGGTACTGAAATGAACGGTCCCGAAGGGCACTGTTTGAAGCACACTCTGTAGTATCAAATTATGAGACTTCGCTGAGATAATTCACATAGAGAGGCTTAGAGGCTGTTGCATATCACTTATAGGTGGAATTAAGTTAAAAAGAAAAAAAGACACAGGAATCCCCTGGTGGGCCACTGGGTCAGACTCCACGCTTCCACTGCAGAGGGCGCGAGCCCCATCTGTGGTCCAGGAAACTAAGACCCCACACCCTGCTCAGCACAGCCGAAAACAAACAAACAAAAGATGCAAATGGACTTGTATACAAAACAGAAACAGGCCCACAGGCAAAGCAAACAGCCTCCTGGATACCAAGGGGAAGATGGGGCGGGGACAGATGAGGAGTCTGCGACCAGCACGCACAGCCTAGCGCATGCACACGCTAGCACGCGTGAAACAGGTAACGACCAGCGGCCTCCTGTAGAGCTCAGGGAGCACCAGCCAGCGAAAAAGAATGTGGACATAGATGTGGACAGCCCACTCATTGTGCCGTACACCTGAAATTAACAGATTATAAACCAACTGTACTTCAACTCTTAAAGGGTCAGAGGCAATAACTGTTGGCTATTTTTCACCTAATCTCCCTTCACATGCATCCACACAGCCCTGAGACAATGCCTAACCCACGGCAGACATTAAGTTCAGTTCTGTCGCTCAGTCGTGTCCGACTCTTTGCGACCCCATGAATCGCAGCACGCCAGGCCTTCCTGTCCATCACCATCTCCTGGAGTTCACTCAAACTCACGTCCATCGGGTTGGTGATGCCATCAAACCATCTCATCCTCGGTCGTCCCCCTCTCCTCCTGCCCCCAATCCCTCCCAGCATCAGAATGTTACCCAATGAGTCAACTCTTCTCATGAGGTGGCCAAAGTACTGGAGTTTCAGCAGACATTGCTACTGCTAAGTCACTTCAGCTGTGTCCAACTGTGTGACCCCACAGATGGCAGCCCACCAGGCTCCCCCGTCCCTGGGATTCTCCAGGAGAGAACACTGGAGTGGGCTGCCATTTCCTTCTCCAATGCATGAAAGTGAAAGTGAAGTCGCTCAGTCGTGTCCGACTCTTGGCGACCCCATGGACTACAGCCCACCAGGCTCCTCTGTCCATGGGATTTTCCAGGCAAGAGTACTGGAGTGGGTGCCACTGCCTCCTCCAATGGCAGACATGAAGAACTGCTAAATGAAAAGCAGCAGCCACTGCCCCTCACTGACGAGAATGCTGAAGGCCCACCTCCGTGAGGGGCCCGACGAAGCTGACCGGGAAGTCCCACCGACCCCGCCTGAGCAGGCTGCTTTCCTCGGAAGTGCACCCGCCCTGACTCTGACCTGGGTGAGGTGTGTGTGGGCTGGGGGGCGGTGTGCGCACGCGCGTGTGTTGATCTACCTGAACACAGGCCCAGGCCCGAGTGTGAGAGACCTCGTGGCCCCATCGTCGGCCCGAGGACAGAGGTGTGCTGTTTCTGGGTGAAACGCCTGTAGACAGTGCGGGCAGGGGCGACAGGCCAGCTGGCCGACAGGGGAGGAAAAGGAGCTGAGCCACCAAACGGCAAAATAAAACTCTACACGAACCTTCTTCAACCCTCTGGCCCAACTGGATTTCACACGCAGTCGTAAATGAAGGCCTATTTTATGTTGTGATGTATGTGAAAACAAATACCACATCAGACTATTCAAATGAATACTCAGACTCCTGGAAGCGCATCCCCAGCCACATGGGTTTCCACTTGAGGGAACAGAGGACCTGACCTTACCTGGCATTCATGTTTCCCGTGAACCACTTTACAAGTGGGGAGGAGAGCGGGGGGCCCGGCTTCTAACAGCACCTTCTGGTTTTAAGAGAGATTAATGGCTCTGAATATCGATCAGTCTCGAGCAGAACTCAAACTTCTATAAAGACGACTGGACAGCTTCAGCATGCCACTGCCTGAAGTCGATGTTCCTGCCACTGTTGGTAAAGGCTTCAGATTACACAGGCAGGGCGGATAATTGGCCCACGTGCAAAGCAGAAAACCTTGGAAATTCAAGGGAGGCTGCAAGTTCCCAAGTTCATTTTCAGAGCAAAATGAAACCTCCCCACAGAATAAGAATGAGACCCGGCTAGCCAAGAATAAGAACTCCCTGGATGGACCTTCCTTGCCAAGGAACTGTGATCCAACCTGCCAACCTCCGCCAAGAGCTCACTTTCGGCCACAGGGAAAACCTACAAAGTGGAAACATTTTGTCCGCATCTAATTAGCAACAGCAGGCAGCGAACCTTCACTGTCTCCCTTCGAGAGTGAGGGGGCACCGCTGCTCACTGCTCCACACAGGCAGGACCCAGGACCGCGTGCTTGGCAAGGACGCCAGCGCCTCGCCTGCAAAGGGCCGGGTGGGACAGGAGACGCTGGGTGTCTGAGGGTGCCTTTTCCTACAACTCTGAATTTTGAGCCAGGTAAACACTTTATGTATTTGAGAAACATTAACTCCAAAAGAAAAAACGCAAAGCCTAAAATTAAGAGTAAACAGAAACAAATGAACCTAATTGTGTATCAAATTTTATTTGGGTGGTTCATGTTACTTCACATTGCTTTAAAATCTGTTATTGTATCTATACATTCTTCAGATATGTTTATTCTAAGGCCCAAATTAACTGCAAAGAAATTCTAAAGCTCCATACAGTAGGGTCATTATCATAGTATGGTAATAAAATGTTGAAACTATTTCATGTATATCATAGGACAAAGAAAATAATGCTGATATCATTAGACATCAAAACTCAGTGTAAAATAAGAATAAATATAAAATAAGTGGAAAGGCTCCATTTTAATTTGTTAAGGAAATAACAACGTGAAATCCAGGGTTCTTAGAAAATGAGCATTTCTGTCTGGCTTTGTTCCCCAGAAGGACCTGAGAGACGCTCACCCCTGTGACAATGAGCCCACCTGGGCCCCAGGTGCTGAGTCCCAAACCCTCCCCACGGAAAGGAGCCGGGGCTTCTCAGAGGGATGAGCCTAGACCTGAGGCAAGAAAAACACAGTGAGGGCCTGGGACAGGTTTTGTGCCAGAAAACAAGACGTTCAGAGACTAACGGGGCCCAAGGCCACAGGAGCCAGTCCAAGGGGCTCAAGGTGCCCGTCTCTGGAAAGATGACGACAGCGGATGAACGCGCCAGAGGAACACCAACGCCAGCGTCCACAGGGGCCGAGAGAGAAGGAAGGGCGCGGGGCGCTCCCTAAGAGGCGAACCAGTGGATAAACGGAGGACTGAGCACCCAGAAATCCCCACTCTGCAACTTCCAGGCTAAGAAGAGAGGCGGCAGGAACGCCAAGTGGCCACAGGGCCCTCGGAGGTCCCCAACGGGCAGCAGCAGCGCCGAGTCAAAGAGGGGCCCGAACCGCCCGGCGAGCCCGCCTTCCACCGCGAGAGCGGCCGCCTGGAACCACTCCGTCCCGAAGCGAGGCCGAAGCGGGAGCAGGGAGGCAGGCTGGGAGGCCAGCAGGAGCCACGAAGCCTGTGGAGCTCGAGCGACACGTTATTTCTACTTTAAGAACCGTTTCCTTAGCGGAAATAAAACTGCTGTTGGAATACGAGCGTTTTGGAGGCGTTTTAGAGGAGTTTTATACACAGGGCAGAGCTGGTTCTTTGAAAGAGTTAGTTGCCAGGTTTCTTAGCAGGAGCTAAGAGTGAGCAAGCAGGGGACAGGGTCAGAAGAGCGGCCTCCTCTGAGAGAGCTAGCATATTCACAAAGGCAAACACGCCATGTGAGGGATGACCTCCAACCCAGCGCGGCTAGGGGGGACGGGGATGGGGACAGAGGGCCTGCCGGGCTCGAACCCTCCTTGGGTCAACTAGGTCTCACCAGCGGACCCTGGAGGCAGCTCCAAGAGTCAGGAATCACGGGCCACAGCCCACCCACAGGAGGCGGGCCGTGTGCGCCAGGCCAGGACCTGGGAGAGCGCACGTCTCCCAGACCCAGAAACGGTGAGGCTGGGGGGGCAGCTCAGGCCAGCGTCTGGGGTGCAGGGAGGGGAGGGGCCGCAAAAGGCTGCGGGGGGAGTAGGGGGGCAGGGG
>SJYS01023115.1:885423-901738 GCA_006410695.1 Philantomba maxwellii | reverse complement strand
ACTGGAGTTCTCTGAGACGTCTTTTTAAAACCTCAACTGCTGCTTTCAAAAAGACTGTAAGATCACTGCGCTCAACTTTAAGAATAAAATCTTTATTTTCAACCTTCAAGTGAAACTGGAGGGAAGACTAAAAGCAGTCATTTTTTTCAAACTGAAAAAGAAAACCCGCGAGTGACCACGTCACAGAGTCCCGGAACCCCTCCCTCCTCAGCCTCCTCCTTCACCGCCAGCAGCGTCACCGCAAGGCCCCCGGGCCGGCAGGGGCAGAGGAAGAGGGGGGACTGGCCCCTCTGTTCCCAGGCGGCGTGGCCGCGGGCTCCACCTTCTTCCCAAGTTCAAGCGACACTGAAACAGCCCGGGCGAGCTGGGGACTCTGAGTAGAAACACCACCCTGGATGCCAAGCAAGGACCCCTGGCTCTTGCCTCCTCCTGAATCGAATACGGATGCTGAACACAGTCACTGTGACGGTTGCATGTGGCTTCCCCCGGTGGCTCAGATGGTGAAGACTCTCCTGCAGTGCAGGATCCCTGGGTCGGGAGGGACCCCTGGAGAAGGAAATGGCAACCCCCCTGGGTCGGGAGGAACCCCTGGAGAAGGAAACGGCAACCCACTCCAATGGGGTCTCCAATCTTGCCTGGAGAGTTCCATGAACAGAGGAGCCTGCAGGCTACAGTCCACGGGGTCCTGAAGCGTCAGGCAGGACTGAGCATCTATCACTCACACTCACTCACGTGTGGCTTCAGACGAGAGAAGACACCCAGGGCGTCCCCACTTCCGGTCACAGACACAAGCAGCTTCAGGTCAGCCTACCAAGAGCTAGAAAAGCTAAATACAGCTTAAAAGAGGTCCTCAGGCAGCCACAACCTAAGATTCCAAACAAGGGAAGCAGTGAGACTGAGAGGGCCGCGCCTTCCCTCGGGGCGTCTGAGCAAAGCCACTCTGGGAGCAGAGGCAGGGGACAGGTCCAGCTGAGGGACTGGCTAACACAGCTCTGGGCGGCTCCCTGGGCTGGGAAGACAAAAATTCCAGCGCAGCCTGACAATTCGGGCTGGACGTTAGAGACCAAGCTCCCCAAGAAAAGGGAGGCACGGAACACGTGCCCAACACTCTGCCCAAACCGGCTGAGCACTGAGCATCAGTCACCTCGAGGTGCTCAGGAGACGGGGGCTTCAGGACCTGGGGTGGGGAATGGGAGGAGGTGGGTGAAGGCTGCTGAGACTGAGCTTTCAAGGACCCCCTCAGCCTCAAGTCACTCAGGCCCTGAGTGAACAGAGAGCTCTGTCCCCACTGGAGGTCTGCGTCAGAGCAAACGGGAGAACACAGCATTACTCAGAACCTCTATGGTTTTCCAAACATAGTGTCCAACATGCAACCAAAAAGCAAAAAAGGGTGTAACAACAAACAGGACCAAGAGAAAAAGAACTGAACCAGATCCAGGAGCGTCAGAGGTGTATCGTATCGGCATATCAGAGCTATGCTAGAGGCATCAGATGCAGACGTCACCTGTTCAAAAATATACCTGACAAAAGGAAACACTTCTGAGAATCAAAGCCGATTCTAGAACTTTACAATAACAGTGACTGAATTTAAGAACTCAGTCTCTGGGCTTAACATCAAACTGGACATAGCTGAAGAGAGGATCAGTGAACTGAAGGATGGATCAGTTAAAAAAAAAAGAGGGAAAAAAGTATAGAATATATCGAAGGAGCCTGTTGTTAAACTACGTTGTTAAAAACTATAAATGGGGCCCCTCACAGTGGAGAGAAAGGGGAATAAGACAGAAAGGGGAATAAGAAGTGCCTACAGGGATTGAAACTAAAGAGTCTCTTAATGAAAGTGAAAGAGGAGAGTGAAAAAGCTGGCATAAAACTCAACATTCAAAAAATGAAGATGATGGCATCCGGTCCCATCACTTCATGGCAAATAAATGGGGAAACAGTGACAAACTGTATTTTCTTGGGCTCCAGAATCACTTCAGATGGTGAAATTAAAAGATGTTCGCTCCTTGGAAGGAAAGCCATGACGAACCTAGACAGCACGTTAAAAAGCAGAGACATTACTCTGCTGCCACAGGTCCATCTAGTCAAAGCTATGGGTTTTTCCAGTAGCCATGTATGGATGTGAGAGTTGGACTATAAAGAAAGCTGAGTAAAGAACTGATGCTTTTGAACTGTGGTGTTGGAGAAGACTCTTGAGAGTCCCCTGGACTGCAAGGAGATCCGACTAGTCCATCCTAAAGGAAATCAGTCCTGAATGTTCATTGGAAGGACTGATGCTGAAGCTCCAATACTTTGGCCACATGATACGAAGAGCTGACTCACTGGAAAAGACCCTGATGCTGGGGAAGATTGAAGGCAGGAGGAGAAGGGCAGGAGGAGAGGATGAGATGTCTGGATGGCATCACCAACTCGATGGACATGAGCTTGAGCAAGCTCCGGGAGATGGTGAAGGACAGGGAAGCCTGGCGTGCTGCAGTCCACGGGGTTGCAACGGGTCTGACACCGAGCGACTGAACTGGCCGACGGGGACAGTGGCAAGAGTTGGCTCCAGAATCAGACCACTGACTCAAAAATGAAAACCGCACACTGGTTTCAGCAGCTCAGTGGGTGCCTAAGGCAAGAAGAAAATGTCAAAGCTCTCAGAGGAAAAAAGGTGTGGCTTTTAATGGCACAACAACACTGAGAGCTGACTTTTCAAGAACAAGGAAGTCAGAAGATAATGGACTGGCATCTGTAAAACGCTGCAAAACAAACAGCCACCAACCTGGAACTCTATACCCAACAAAAACACTCTTCGAAAGTGAAAGCAAAATAAAGACTTTTAGGGCAAATGGAAACGAGACAACTCATCACCACAGACACGAACTAAAAAAATATGAAGGCAGTTCTTTGGGAAAAAGAAAAGTCGTCTCTGACGGAAATATAAAAAGCAAGTGAAGACCAACAATGAGGTAACTGTGAGGGTAAATATTAACTCCACAAAACGACAATAACGCCAAAAATGTATCTAAAATTTTACAGGATAACAGCGACAAGGAGGAAACAGTCATGTCAGGGAGGAAGTTAGACTTGAATGTGGCACGCACACTGTGCGTGCAAATGCACACCCACAAGCTGACAGCGGAGCACAGCTCGGAGAGCGCTGCCCGCTCCTGAAAGAAGGCAAGAGGGCAGGGCGGAGAGGAGGCGGGACAGACGGAACACAGGGACATACAGCCGGACATACCACAACTACAAACAGGGCAGTGCTCTCACTGAAAGACCAGCAGCGCCGAGCTGATTAAAGGGAAAACCATACACTAGGCACACGCTACCACGGAAGACCACAGACAGGCGCGAGCAAGGACACCCAGGCCGACTCGGGCAGAGACCCACGCGGCGGCCTCGCTGTCACACGGCGCCTGATGGCGAGAAAGGCCGGTTCCAGTCCAGCCTAGGAAGACGGGACTCCAAATGTGAATGTGCCCAATACCAACCGCACAGTGTCAATACACAAGACTGCCGGAAGCAGAAAAGGCGTAGCAGCCAAGCTCACAAGCGCAGAGGGAGACGCTAAAGACACAGCTCGGGCACGGGGCCGCGGGGCGCAGGCACCTGAGCCGCGAAGCACCCGAGACGCGGCTGGCTCCACGGTCAGATGCGCTGCAAGCCTGAAACACACACTGGATTTCGAAGACTGAGTGTGAAAAAAAGAACGTAAAATATTTCATTAGGTTTTATCATGCTGATTACACACTGGAATGGTACTATTTTGGGTGTGTTAAATGAAATATATTACAGTTAATTTCACCTGTTTCTGCTTGATTCAACGTGGCTACCAGAATCTGAATTACATGATTAACACACCTGATTAATTAATACAACACGGGCCACTGCATTCCCACTGATACACGCTATTTTCAAGTACCCAAGGAACACATAACAAAATGAATATATATAGGGCCATTAGGAAAGCTCGAATTATTTCAAAGGACTGAAGTAATACAGGGATTATTACTGGAATAATACTTAGGGACTGCAATGGGCTGACATTTTATGTACCCTCAAGCTTCACCCCGCACGCGGTGATGATTCTAGGAGGCAGGGACTCCGGAGGGCATCAGGGCAGGAGGGCATGGGCTGCCGTGCTGAGGGCAGGGAGAGGCGGGCAGTCTAGGAACCAGGCACCAGGCTTCAGCAGATGTGGCGCCTGCTGGGACGCCCCTGTCTCCAGGACCACAAGCAACGACTTTCTGTTGCTCACCAGCTAGTCCACAGCATTTAAACAGTAGCCCAAAAAGACGACGGCGGGCTCTTCACGGAACTAAGCCAGAAATAAAAAAGGGTCACTTGAAAAACCTCCCCAAACACTGGGAAGTTAAATGACATACTTCTTTAAGAACTTCATGAATAATAATTTTAAAAAACACAATGAAAATTAGAAAATACTTTTACATAAAAGATAATGAAAATTTGGCTTATTCAAATTTGCGGGATGCAGCAAACTGTGTTTAGAGAGTAACTTAAAGCCTTAAACACAAATACTGGAAAAGAAGGAAGGCTAAAAATCAATTAAGCCTCTATCCCAAGAAACCAGAAAAAAGGAACAGCAAACGAAGCACAAGGCAGATGAAAAAAAACGGAGCAGAAAATGCGGAAACAGAAGACAAATATGAAGTTTTCTAAAAACAGAGCCGAAAGTTGGCTCTTCGAAAGGACTGATAAAACTGATGAAGCTAGACAGACTGATTAAGAAAAAGAGACAAAGCACAAATCACCAGCATCGGGGATTTTTAAAAGGAGAGCCAACACATCTTGCAGATAAGAAAGATATTATGAACCACAGTCCACTTACTAACTGGAGAGTCTGCTGGCCTCAGTAAATTCCTAGCAGGGGGGAAATGCTTTACCTAAAGAGAGCCAAGAAGACACCCAAAGTCAGAAAACTTTATTTGCATTAAAAAACTTAAATCTGAAATTAAAAGCCTCCTGACAATGAAACCAACTGGTTTTGCCAATCAATTCTTCCAAAAATCTAGGAAAGAAAACAGCAATCTCACAGGAACTCTGGGGGTAAACAAGGAACACGCTCCACCCGTTTTATAAGACTAGCATAACCTTGATACTAAAACCAACAAGGAAGAGAAGTACAAGAAAGTAAAATTACAGACTCTGAGATGAAATAATCTTCAATAAAACACTAACAAATAAAGTCCAACAACAAGGAGAATACATCAAGATCAGGTTGGGATTGTTTTAGAATCACAAAATTTTTTAAAAGTTAAATCACCACATAGAAGAAAAATCACCTGTTTCAAAATCTGCAGAAAAATAAACTTAAGAAAATTTAATGTAATAATTTTAGTTCATGACTAAGAAAAGACTCTTATCAAACCAACAGGAGAATTTACATATTTTGATAAAAATATCTACCAAAAAGCTAATACCATACATGATGGTGAAATACTGAAAGCTTTTCCTCTGATAATGGGAAAGAGACAAAGATACTTATTCCACTTCTGTTCACCACTGTACTGGAGATCCTAGTCAGTACAATAAGGCAAGAAAAAGAGAAGGGTTATCACAGTTGGAAAGGAGAAAAAGCACTTATTTGCAGACATAATTGTGTACACATAAAAAAATACAAGAATTATTTGAAATAAATGGATTCAGCAAGTGAATGTAGAAAAATCAATTCTATCTCTACATATTAGTAATTTGTAATGGCATTGAAAATATCATATCTAATTAAACGTGTACAAGACATACAGCAAACTATAAACTTTTAAGATAAAGAAGATCTAAAAAAATGGAGAGCTATATATATTGTGTTCATGGATTATAAGAGCTACATTAAAAAGATGTCATTTTTCCCCACACTGGTCAACAAATTAAATTCAACCTTAATTAAAATCCCAGCATTTTCTGGGGAAAGATGGCCAAGTGGATTCTAAAACTTATCTGAAAATGCAAAGGGTCAAGATTAGCCAAGGTAATACTGATTAAGGACTCAGCTGTCGGATATAAATTACCAGATATGAATACTAACTATATCAACAGTAATTCAGGCAGTGTGGCATTTGTGCAAAAAAGACAACAAGATCAATGAAGCAGAGAGGAGTCCAGAAACAGACCCACACGTTTACAGTCACTTGATTTACAACACAGATGACACTTGGGAAAGGATAGTTAAAAAAAAAAATGACAACTGGATACCCACACCTTAGAAGATAAAAAAAGGAACCAAGGCCCCTATCTCACACCATAAACAAAAACCAACTTCAGATGGATTACAGATCCAACTGTAAAAAATAAAGCTTTTACAAGATAGTATCTTCATACAGCTTCATGTTAATATCTTTCAATGGCCATAAGCGCATTAAAGATTACTGAAAAGACTGGTCACCTGAGATACATTAAAGTAAGACATTATATTTTTTAAAGGACACCACTAAGAGAGAATAAAGGCAAACACACTCAAGAAAGTAAAAAAAAAAAAAAAAACCCGCCATACAAGTACTCAGAGTATATAAAAAGAACTCCTAAATTCAATAGGAAACAAAACAGACAATCCAACTGAAAAATGGGCAAAAGACAATTATTTCATCAAAAAAGGTTCACACGCGGCGCCAAACGCCCACAAAGAAGCAGTGGCTCGGCCTGCGTGGGGGTGGGCGGTGCGGGGACGGACAGGGAGTAGCAAGGTCCCACCCCACGGAGCTGCAAATGTCCAACACCCCCAGACAGCTACAGCCAGAAGCGAAGACACGAGGGGCAGAGCCCCCTGAGGACCCACACATCCGCGCCAAAGAGCAAGGGAGACAGGGCAGCACCTGTCAAGCCCAGAAACAACTCAGACGCCCACGACCAGCAGGAAGAGTACGTTACGGCACATTCACGGGTGTGCTCAGTCGGGTCCAGCTCTCTGCGACCTCGTGGACTACTCAGCCCACCAGGCTCCCCTGTCCATGGAATTTTCCAGGCAAGAATACTGGAGTGGGTTGCCATTTCCTACTGCAGGAAATCTTCCCAACCTAGGGGTCAAACCTGCGACTCCTGGATTGGCAGGTGGGTTCTTTACCACCGAGCCGTCCGGGAAGCCCGATGGGACGTTCACACACTGGGTCACATAGCAGATGAGAACAAACAAACCTGCCTGGTCAGAGCTCGCAAAGACAACGCTGAATCAAAGAACCAAGGAAGAAAACGCACATATTACTTTCATATACATGAAGTCAAGAACATGTCAAACTAATCAATGATGGAAAGACTACGGTTAGCTCTGGGAGACATGTTGGGAGCGCGCGGCAGGGGCTCCTGGGAAGCCTGAGAATGTTCTTTTCTTGGTCTGGGCAGTAATTACAAGAGTGTGTTCACCAGGTAAAATATTCACTGCAATGTACGCTTATGATGTGTGAATTTTTCTGACCTATGTTCTGTTACAGTAAAGTTTGTTTTTTTTTTTTTTTTAAGTAGATAGTTACTTCCTACATAATCTGGCAGGAGTTAATTCACACGCCTACCTGGTCGGTCACACAATTAGCCACCGAACAGATTACAGATGCCAAGAAAGGGAAGGATCCAAATAAGGCTTACTTGCTGGTTCCCATGTTTCTAAAGCGTTGGACTCAGGCGCTCAGTAGGTGAGCGGTGACATCATTGCATTCTTCACTCAACAAGGCATTTCCAGGCTACACCACGGAGCAGCTGAGCAACTGTTCCCCTGCTGGTGTGACAACCTCCACTGCGCGAGACTGGACTCGACAAAACTCGCAGCCCTTCCCTGTTTCGTCCCTGTGCTTATCCCTCCAAAAAACTACACATCCGTGGCTGCACCTCAAATTACAAGACAAATACAATTAAGAAAAAAACAGAAGGAAAATGCCCAAGTACGGAAAAGATTTACAAACACTACAACGAAAGCCCAGTAAAGCACAACCTGGGCGATCCTTCGAAGCCTGGGGTAGTGGCGGTGGCTGTTCAGTCTAAGTTGTGTCCAGCTCTTCGTGACCGCGTGGGCTGCAGCACACCAGTCCTTCACGATCTCCTAGAGACAGTGTTACTGGTGATAACACTGGACCCAAACAAACCTGGTAATTTACAAGACTCAAATGGGAAAAACACCTCCATGATTCTCACGTCTGACAGAGAAGGAACGTCATAGCGCTGCCATCGAATTCCTGTTGCTAAAGAGGAAGTCCAAATGTTCGGCTTATCAATCTTTCAGGAGACTTGACGAAAGCCAAGAAATGCATTAAGGCTAGTAATCATTCATTTGCTAATTTACCGCCGCAGACCCATCACGAGAGAAGGCACGCGCGCTTATTCAGTCTATCTGACGGCACCATAAAGGCGCCTATCACGAGTAAGGCAAACGGCGCCTCCGCAGCCATAAACACCCACGGAGCCTTCGTGGATCCCGCTACACTGCGCCACCCACCTCACAATCCTCAGCTGACACCTCCCTGCACCTATCATCAGATCCTGACTCGGCGCCGCAAGAAAAGGCCTGGAGACACGGCTCCAAACGCGATACCCTCGGGTGAAAAACCTTGCTGTGACCGCGAGCTTTATAATCTTCAGCTGCTAAAGAGAAAGTGCCGAAGGAACTCATCTTCTATCCTCTGAAACAAACTTGACTTACAAAGCACCTGGCTGCTGAGAAAGGCAGACTGTAAATAGAGTCTTCCCGGGAGATCCATTCCATTTGTCCAGGACACTGCATTAGGAAACTGGAAATCCGTGCTGCAACCCACGGAGTCGCACGATTAGGAGGGGAAAGGCTTACGGCTGCAAAGCGGAAGGCACCGCAGAGACTGATTATGTGGTGGCCCTTTTTTCCAAAACTCTGCAGCGCTTCTCCAAATCTAGGCGGCTCCTTCTGCTGCCCCCGCAAAGAGATGAACAGGACCGATAAGGTGTCTCCACAGGACTTGACGGTACACCACAGTTTGCTCTAGCTAAGAGATTTAATCCCCCAGGAACTCTATCTGTATGTGACTTACAAATAACAGAACCACCACTGCGCAAGTGATGATGGCAAAATACACATTTAAAATAGCAGCATCCCCCCTCCCCCCAAAAAAAAGCATTTAGACAAAACCCTGCAGGGGAACGTCATCCATACCTGTGGAAGAGCAGTATTGAGCTGCCTCTGCAAGGAATCTCTTTCGTGACCAACCTCGTGCAGTTTACCCTGGGTTAATGCCAGCGTTTCCTGGGTCTCTCTCAGCGTGTCGAGAAGACGGTCCCTCTCTTCCAGCATGGACACCATCAACTGTTCAAAATGTGAATCCGCATCTGGCTGCGAAGGGGAGCTGGACCCTTGGCTCCCACTTCCTCCGGGGGGGCCTTCTGCTTCACTGATGGTCGGCATCACCTCGCACATCATCTTGAAAAAAAGTGACCCAGACCACCGTCATCGGGCGCTTCTAAATAAAGGCTTCTACAAAGCTGCAACTTTCTAGCTATCTGGAGCTGATAAATGAAAGGCCTTACTATTTCCAGATCTGACTGTTAGGCTCTGTAGAGAGAAGTACACCGGGAAAATACACACAGGCCTATCCGAAGTGCAAAGCACACCAAAGATGAAGACATGAATACTGACAATCATCAGTGAGGGGGTAAAGACCAAAAAGACTACCCCCCACATAAAGGACAAATCCTGTGGCATTGTGTTTGCAAAGCCATGCTTTCTGATTGTTGAGAAACAAGTGTGCTTCTGTAACCCTTTTTTTCTTTTTCCTCCTTTCTTATTTCCCGGTTTAGGGGGGGGAGGCGGAGCTGCGAGGGAGATAGAAAGTCAAAACACGTGCCACCCAATCATGTTTCAGGAAAAAGCACAGAAGAAGCATACAGTCAGTAAAACTGACAAGTACAAAACCCATCAGGCGTCTTCCAGGAATGTGTACAGTCAGCTCCGGGGAAGGCCTGACTAGCTCCCCGGATTCTTGGGCTGGATTTGGCGAGCGCTAAACGGGAACTAGGCTCGTGAAGGGCTGCGAGAGGTGCATTTGCCAAGACTCCGATGGCTGGTCAGTCAACCTCACTTATGGAAGGTCACAGCCTCTCCCCTCTCACCCCGCTCCCTCCCCCCAAAAACACTCCACAGGGGAAACAGAGCGGGTCGAGATGGATGGAAAGGGAGGGAGGAAAAGCGAAGGGTGAGACTACGAGAGGCTCCTCGGTCTCAAATGTAGTGACCGGGCGAGGGGCGGCGCTCCGGGGTCGGCGGACCCCCGGGACGGAGGCGCCCAGCCGCGCGCCGCGCACCGGGCGAGAACGACGCCGCCAGCCGGCTCGCACCCGCGCCCCGGGGCGGCAGCGGCGGGGACCGCGGGGCGCGGGGGGCCGGCCTCCTCGGAGCGCAGCCTGGCCGAGCCCCCGTCCCCGCGCGGGGTCACCCGGCGCCGGGGCAGGGAGGGGGCGCACGGCCCCGCGAGCCCGTCCGCCGGGGGTCCCCCCGGGCCGCGCCCCGCTCCCGGGGGCGCCGACACGAGGCAGCCGCGCGCCGCCCCGACCCCGCGCCGCTCGGTGCCCCGCCGCCTTACCNAGCCCCGCCCAAGTGGGTGCGCCGTTGCCGAGCCGAGGCTCCGGGCTCCCGGGTCCCGGGTCTGTGCCGGGTCCCGGGTCTGTGCCGCGTCCCGGGCAGGGTCTTCCGCCTGGGGCTGTCTCCAGGTCTCCGCTGACAGCCGCGGGGGTTCACCAAACGTCGTCATCGAGCGTCCACTGGCGTCAGGTTCTGAGCCGGACGCTTCCCGAAGGTCACCGCTGCATACACACCTGATGGCAGAGCGCGCCCCGCTGCAAGCCACCGGCTCGCAGCCCGCGGACAGGCCTCCGGAGCCGCCCAGGAACCCACGCAAGACCCCTTACCGAGCTTCACCTGCAGCACCCGCGGAGACACAGGTGGCAGCGTGATGCGGACGCTCCTGGTCGCTGCGCCGAGAAGGCAAACTTTGGAGCCAGACCCTCCAGCTTCAACTTCCAGCAGACGCTTCTCCCCGCAGTGTGGGCCTGAGCAACGGGGGAGCCCACCTGCAAGACAGGGGAATGAATGATACAGACCCACCCCAGGGCTGTTTCTAAGAAACGGAATTTGTAGGGAGCCACCTAGTCAGGAACCTGACTCGCAAAGTACTCAGCGAATGATAGGCATTTTTATCTTTCTCAAACATTGTTATCCTTTTCATATCCATATGTCATCCTTGCTCAAACGCTTAAAAATGCCTTCTATGTACCAAATCCTGTGCTAGACTTTGCAGATGCAGATATTAATAAGTGTACTTTAAATAAATTAAAGCAGATGCTCGCCACTCAAGGTCTGTCTCCTGGATCACAAGCTGAAGTGTCTGGGCATTGTTGCCAAGTGATGCTGGCCACTGTTTGGCTAAGTCTAAGCCACCAGGGTACCCCGTTAAGAAAAGGCAGCATGGGGGGGGAGGGAGCGGGAGAGAGGAAGTGTGAAGTCTTCTGAGGTGGTTTCCTTGAGTCCCGGTTGTGAGCTTACCAAGAACAGGTGCTAAGAGGTCCAGGACCACACCTTTCATTCATGTATTTCTTCATTCAATAAATATTTGAATGACTCCATATAAATATGAATTTGCACCCCTGATCCTGGGTCTGGAACAGAGGTAAGGATCCAGCTCTCCCCAAGTTACCCGCTGAATTCATATTGCAGCCATGCTCAGGAGATACCTGCATCCTAAGAAGTCAGCACAACACTGAACTTGTCCACAGGGTGAACTGTTCACTCATCTCGTGAACATTTACAGAGCACTGTGAACCGGGCACAGCCGAGATGTGGGGAACAGGAGACTGACAAAACTTCAACATTCGCCCAGCTCAGCCTGGAGCGGGGAAGAGAAACCGACTATCACAATGCCGGTCCTATAGAGTGTGTGACTGAGTGTCCTGGGAACACAGAAGAGGAGGAACCAACTCTCCATCTGGCATCATGAGGGCTTCACAGAGGGAAACATCTGGGCTGGGTCTCAGGATGTGCAGTTTTCCAAGCAGAGAAGGCAGAAGCCCAGACCATTTGGTGGAGCGGCAGGAAAATGAGAATCCCAGATTTCACTCGCTTTCATTCATTCATTTCATTCTTTCAGATTGCCAAATCAGTAAGAGGAAAGTTGTAAACAACCTCCAATGACCAGCAAAAAAAAAAAAAGGGGGACTGGTTAAATCATTCCCCTGCAAATGACAGAAAGCTTGATGGTATATTTTAGACGACCACCAAATGACAGGCAAAATTCCTTATCCTGATTGCAATGGTAATTACATGACTACACGTGCTGATCAACCTCACACAACTGTACATTTTCTAGATATCTTATTTTTACTTATTATTTATTTATTTGGCTGCATCTGGTCTTAGTGGTCCACCAGGGAAGTCCCCAGAACTGTACATTAATATGTTGTTTATACCCTAATTTTTTAAATGGGAAAAGGCTTTAAAAAAAAATAACAAGTTACACACAAGAATATACAGTGCGAGCCCATATTTAAAGAAAAAAAAAACTGTGTTTAGATAAAGTATGTATTATGTAAAATTTGTTATCCTGTCTCTGAAAAATTCTAAATATTATTAATCAAACTGATAAAATTTTAGTAAAATGAGTTTTACATGAGATGAAATACTTTGGAAAACTAAAATTCAATTTTAGTCTGGAGTTTATAAAAGGAAACATTATGTCTATATTTGAAAACACTGTTGCTGTATCCAATTCTTTTATGTTTCTCTATATATGCCCGTACATAGATACTCCTGGAAAGAGTTAACGTCAGTCTGTTGTCAGTGGTTGTCTCACTCCAGTACTCTTGCCTGGAAAATCACATGGACAGAGGAGCCTGGTAGGCTGCGGTCCATGGGGTCGTGAAGAGTCTGACACGACTGAGCGACTTCACTTTCACTTTTCACTTTCAAGCATTGGAGAAGAAATGGCAACCCACTCCAGTGTTCTTGCCTGGAGAATCCCAGGAACGGGGGAGCCTGGCGGGCTGCCGTCTATGGAGTCACACAGAGTCGGACACGACTGAAGCGACTTAGCAGCAGCAGCAGCAGTGGGTAGTTTTCACTTTATTCTTTGTGCTATCCAGATACTTTATCATGAATGTACATCCTTTTTTATCATTAGTGGAAAACTCCCCACCAACGTTACTTTAATAAAACCTAAGCAAGAACAAGCCATGGAAAATTGCTTTCAGGAAGCTCAGATGACGTTTCAATGCAGTAATTTATATCACTCAACTAAACTCTTTCCCAGAAGTATCTACCTGAAAAATATTTCAGCGGCTCAGTCAGGAAAACAAAGAACATGGAAAATGTTTTCTCTCCAATTTTTCTATTAAAAGTCAATAAAATATTGGGGGTACAGGTGTGGAGACTTTTTTTTTTTTCACTGTGGCCAAAGTTGTGTTTTCACAAATGTGCCTGCCAGCTTGACTCTCCAGATGATGCAGATGTCCGCTTTGAGCGTGGCCTGGGCCACCTCCCCTGTCTAGAAATGTAAGGGGCTCGGGAGGAGGGTTCCTGTGAGATGAATGTGTGGGCTGGCCTCAGTCACAGAGCTCTGAGTGCATCCCAAGTCTATCAGAATGTGCGAAGCAACCTAATGAATCGTGTGTGTGTGTGTGTGTTTGTGTGTGTTAGTTGCTCAGTCGTGTCCAACTCTTTGTGACCCCATGGACTGTAGCCCACCAGGCTCCTCTCTCCACGGAATTCTGCAGGCAAGAATCTGGAGTGGGGTGCCATTTCCTTCTCTAATGGATATTCCTGACCCAGGGATTGAACCTGGGGCTCCTGCATTGCAGGCAGATGCTTTACCATCGGAACTGCTAGGGAAGCCCCGCTGAGTGGCAGTAGCAACACTGTTGGAAGGGTAGGGGAGCAGNTCTCCACGGAATTCTGCAGGCAAGAATCTGGAGTGGGGTGCCATTTCCTTCTCTAATGGATATTCCTGACCCAGGGATTGAACCTGGGGCTCCTGCATTGCAGGCAGATGCTTTACCATCGGAACTGCTAGGGAAGCCCCGCTGAGTGGCAGTAGCAACACTGTTGGAAGGGTAGGGGAGCAGAGGTCCGAGCTGAGGGCAGGTGGTGGAGGCTGTGGCTCTCCATTCAAGAAGGAGGAGCTGAAGCTCAGAGATGCAAAAAACATTTGCCCAGCAGCACCCAGCTAATCTGAGGAGAGCTGGGACTGGAACCTTGAGGGAATTGGGGGCTTAACCGCTGATCTAGCCACTATGCTTGCGAGAAGGAATGGTCTCTTGAAGGGACCGCCAAGGACTGAGCATTTCATCAGTGGGTCTCAGTGCTGTGCCAGTGATCCTGTCCCCTGCAGAGGAGGCGGGGGCCCTGGGCTTCCCTAGCTCCATGACTTTAACCATTAGAACCAACCCTATTTGGCTTTCCCATGTATCCTTGCCAATGGGGTGGGAATCGGGGTTGGGGGATGGCTGGCAAACAAGGAGAAAGAAAAAGAAAAAAGACTGTTTTTGTTTATTTAGCTCTGAAAGTCATTACTCACATGGCTGCTCCTGAAGCCTTCCCACTACACACAGGGGGAAACTGAGGTCCCAGTGGCCACCAGGCAGGGAAGATCACGGGCCTGCATGGTGCCGTTTCCATGGCAACTCTGTTTCCCACAGTCAACCAGTTAGCTGCAGTTCTGGTCCACGGCTGAGCCTGTTGGGAATTTGGTCAGTGCACATTCATCCCCAAAAGCCTGAAGGAGAAAATCCCCTGTGCAGAGCATTTACAGGGAACCCCTTACTCATAGAATCTCACTGAATCCTCCCCAGTGTATCCTCCTTCCTTTCACGGAGATGAACGCTGGGACGTGGAGGTACCAGATGGCCCACCCAATGCCCGCAGTTCATGATTCAGTAGAAGCTGGGGCTAACCCCAAACTGACTCTAAAGCCAGTTATTGTGATGTTACATCAGAAAGAGTCCCCAGGCCCCCAAAACTGGGGACAAAATCCCTAGACCAGTGTAGGGCCACCAAGGCACTAAGTCTAGTGCCCATGGAAGGCCTGTGAGCCTCTCCCTGGCGTTGCCCCAGGAGTGCCACTGGCAGGGAGGCACTAGCTCCTTGAGGATCTCAGGGCTCCCACACGGTATGAAGACTTCTGTTTCTTGCATCTGTGTCATTATATTTTAAAAGCAAGTCATAAACTCCTTGCAACTTGCTTCTCTTGACAACTTCATTATGTGCTTCAGATAGAGCCGATCCAATAAAAACACCCAGCAATTGGAGGAAGAACGGTACAGGCAGGTAGTTCCGACTCTCCGAGGGCTCAGCTGGGACCCCAGCACTGACCTCTGCCTTAACCTTGGGTGAGGTCTATACCCATGCTAAGCCTCAGCCTCTTCATCTGCAGGCAGGAATAATTACAGTGGGACATCGTGAGACTCGTGGATGGAGATGAGAGGTGGCTGTCCTGGCGGACCCACTGGCTCCCTGCCCAGGCCAGTCATCAGGCCGCTCTGTGAAAGGCACTTTTGCACGGTAGTTACAAATGCAGGCTATGGAGCCCGGCGGACTAGTTCAAAGTTTGGCTCTGCTTTTTTGTGCCATGGCTGTGGATTCTTAGACAAATTGCTTGACCTCTCTGGGCCTCGATTTCCTCATCCCTAAAGTGAAGATGATAGAACCACCTCATAGGGTGGCTTTGAGGGCTATGCAAGTTGGATAGGGCGATCGCTATTATTCACAGCAAATAGATGAGGAGAAAATGATAACAGTGACAGACTTTATTTTCTTGGGCTCCAAAGTCACTGTAGATGGTGACTGCAGCCATGAAGTTAGAAGACGCTTGCTTCCTGGAAGAAAAGCTATGACAAACCTCAGCATATTGAAAAGCAAAGGCATCACTTTGCCAACAAAGGTCCATCTAGTCAACGCTATGGGTTTTCCAGTAGTCATGTATGGATGTGAGAGCTGGCCCATAAAGGAGGCTGAATGCTAAAGAATTGATGGTTTTGAACTGTGGTGTTGGAGAAGACTCTTGAGAGTCCCTTGGACTGCAAGGAGATCAAACCAGTCCATCCTAAAGGAAATCAGTCCTGAGTATTCATTGGAGGGACTGATGCTGAAGATGAAGCTCCAATATTTTGGCCACCTGATGCGAAGAGCTGACCGATTGGAAAAGACCCTGACGCTGGGAAAGATTGAAGGCAGGAGGAGAAGGGGGCGACAGAGGATGAGACGTTTGGATGGCACCAGCAACTTAATGGATATGAGTTTGAACAAACTGAGAGAGATAGTGAAGGACAGGGAAGCCTGGCGTGCTGTAGTCCATGGGGTCGCAAAGAGTCGAAAACAACTGAG
>SJYS01023115.1:814981-833189 GCA_006410695.1 Philantomba maxwellii | reverse complement strand
CACCCCGCTCCCTCCAGGAAAGTTAGAAGTTACTGAACAGAAGAAGGCGTCGCTGCCCTCCCGGGCGGGACAGGGGTGAGAGGACTCCAGAAGAGCCTCAGCAGGGAGGGCGGGTTGATAGGGCGCTGCTTTTGTATAAGGGTTAAGAGCGGGCTCCTCCTGGCTCTGCCGCTGGCTGTGGCCTCAGGAAGTGACTTGCACTTACCTTCCCTGGGCCTCCAGTTCCTGCTTTCTCCAGTGGTCAGTAACACAGGTGCCCACCTCACGGGGCTGGAGGAGTTGGCACACAGGCTGACAGCGTATCAGGGGATCGTGGCTGGAGATGAAGCTTTGCTTCCAAGAAGCATTTTGTCTAGTCTGATCTCAGGAGTGACTTCTCAGCAGATGAGGACATAGTAGCCAGGGAGTGAAGACGTGTCAGTCAGGGCGTCTTCCAGAGCAGCAGGTGGGCTGTTTAGCGCTGCCATACTATATTTATACATGACTGTGTCTCAGTGGCTTAAAGCAACGGAATCTGATGCTCTTACGTTTCTTGGGCCAGTAGTCAGATCCAGGGATCAGTAGGCCATGCTCCTTCTGAGAGCTCTAGGAGAGGGTCCTTCCTCCGTCTTCAGGTTTCTGGGGACTCCAGGCATTCCTTGGCTTGTGACCACACCCCTCCAGTCTCTGCCTCCATGGCACATGGTCTTGTCAGTGGATTTAGGGCCCACTTGAATAATCTAAGAGGATCCCCTCATCTCAAGATCCTCAGCTTACTCTCACATCTGCAAAGACCCTTTTCCAAGAAAGTTCCCATTCACAGTTCCAGAGATTTGACATGCATGTACCTTTTAGGGCCCCCCATTCAACCCCGTTGCAGGGTGGGATAGAGGTGCAACTCTACTCAGGCCTGAGTGGGCATCTCCATTACAAGACCCCCCAACCAGTAAGTCTTGAGAGCAGGCCACACCTCGTGGGTAGTGCTTCAGGGTGTGGCTGGCTGGGGCAGCATGGAGCTTTCCCTGGCCCATTTGCTGTGGGGTGGTGTCCGCCTCTGTGGAAGGGCCTTTTGGGTCCCCAGCACCTGGGTCAACACCAGGAGGCCCGTCAGCCAGTGTGCGGTTACCTGTTTTCTAAACAGCTCCCCAGACCGCAGGTTACCACTCTGCCCTTTTCCCTCACCAGACCTGCGGGCAGCAATGGAGATCATCTGTGATAACGTGGGGAGGGACTGGAAGAGGCTGGCTCGTCACCTCAGAGTATCTGACGTCAGCATCGAAGCCATCGAGGAGAAGTACCCCCGGAACCTGGCAGAGCAGGTGAGGGAGATGCTGAGTGTCTGGAGGAACAGCGCTAGGGAGGATGCAGCTGTGCCCCGCCTGGTGAGCGCACTCCGGGGCTGCCAGCTGAACGTGGTGGCAGATCTCATCGAGGAGGACCAGCGGGCCCAGGCCCGCCAGAGCGAGAGTGCCGGCCCCGGGTCCCCCATGGCCTGGGACTCGGGCTCTGCTGCCCCAGGAGCCTCCTGACGACCCAGCAGCTCTTTCGCGGGGACTGAGGGCGGCTGCCCGGTCCTGACCACGTCCCGTCCGTGCCAGCCCCATAAAGACTCAGGGAGGCGGCTGTGGGCCCACATTCCTCTGTGCCCGCCGGGTGGGGGGCACCATGTGTACCGTTGTCCCCATTAAACAAGCTCCTCCGGGAGGGCGTGTGGCGCCACACCCGGTACGAAGGAGGGGTCTGTGAAACCTGGTGCTCCCAGACACGAGAGGACGCGCAGCATTGAAGAGCGAGGAGCTGAAGGTCATCGTGCTGGGGGCGCTGGGCTCCGGAACCCACGTTTGGAACCCCTGGCTCGTTCTCCTGCACCTGCACTTGCCAAAGGCTTGGAGGTTGGCAGTGCAGACCATCTCCAGGGCTGGTGGCGGGTGAGGCGTGCCCTCGGGGCTGGGAGGCAGCCCAGGCTCTCAGCGCTCAGGGGGCAAGCCCCCTGCCGTGGGGCCAGGCAGCGGGTGCTCGGCACGTGCTGGTTCTCAGATGAATCATGACTTCAGTTCCACGATGGATTGCTAACAGTCACTTTTTCTGATGACAAAAGTGGTAAGGAGCTGAATCCTTGGGTTCTAAGAAGCACCTTTTCTTCCTGCTTGAAGTCCTGTTGAAGCAGGTGCCTTTGCCGGAGACCTCCACATGACAGTTTGCTCTTCCCACGGACGGTGAACTCATTTACAGGTTCTCAAGAAGTCCCGCTGTAGCCAATTTCAGTGTCCCTTGACGGTTATCACAGGCCCAACCTGTAGGACGGTGCCTGCGTTTCCTACCAGCTCCAGGGACCGCTGCCAAGGTGGGTATTTACCCTCTTGAGCCGTGATCTGCCAGAGGGCAGCCCTCACCTGTAGGAGGCATCAGAGAGCCCCACCTCATGCCTTCTAGCTGTGACCTTGGGAAAGCTCCTGACTCGTGCCGTGCCACCTTGACCTTGGGTTGCCAAGACAGCACTCGCTGCCCGGCTGTGGGCCCAGCTGTTGGCAGACCCTGCCTGCGCCCGGCGCTGCTGGGAGCAGAGCCCAGGCAGCAGACGAGACAGATGTGGCCCTGCTCGTTAGCTCCGAAAGTCTGGCTGGAACACAGGCGTTAGCCACGCGTCACAAGTTTGGGAGCTGAGCCCATTCAGCCCCAGAGCCGTGTGGCCCAGCCCAGGGGGATGTGCTGAAGAGGCTTTGGGTCAGGGCGAGTCTGTGTGTGATAGTAACGTCACCACCACCAGTAAAGGCGGAGGTTGGCCAATGGGTTGCCTTGGAAAATGTGCCCACGTGTCTTGACCTGAGGCAGACTATGAGATGGTGCCCATCCCTCGTGGTTTATGGCAGATGCCACTACCAATGGGTGAGCATCCTGAGACCTGGCCTGCATCCCGCGTGGTCCTCACGGCGGGGAGGGACCGCCCCTCCATCACTCCAGGTGTTCTCACAGACATTTGGACAGCGTGCTTACAGCGCTCAGAGCTTTCCATTGCTTGGACCCGGCGCTGCCACTGGCTCACCCCCTTGCTGCGTCCTCGGGGATGAAGCACTGTCCCCCACTGACATCTGGGACTGCCCTGCACGGTGAGGCAGTTGGAACAGCCTCAGCAAACCTGTCATGTGACCTAATCCCAGCCCAGACCTGAGGTCGGGGCAGAGAGGCGCCTCCTCCAGGCCCTGCTGTCGGCCTCCCCGGGGCCTGGAGGTGGCCTGCCCTGCGCCTGTGGGCCACTGGGGCGAAGCCGCAGAGCCTGGTGGCAGGCAAACCTGCGCAGGACACTGCCCCCGAGGGTGGGCTCCAGACCCGTGGGGGCATCCAGGTGCTCCACCGTCAGCAGTCAGGAGGCTCCCGCCGCAGCTGCCCTCCAGGCGCNAGACTCTTGAGAGTCCCTTGGACTGCAAGGAGATCCAACCAGTCCATCCTAAAGGAGATGAGTCCTGAGTGTTCACTGGAAGGACTGATGTTGAAGCTGAAACTCCAATACTTTGATCACCTGATGCAAAGAGCTGACTCATTTGAAAAGACCCTGATATTTGGAAAGATTGGGGGCAGGAGAAGAAGGGGATGACAGAGGATGAGATGGTTGTATGGCATCACTGACTCAATGGGCATGGGTGTGGGTGGACTCTGGGTGTTTGTGATGGACAGGGAGGCCTGGCGTGCTGTGGTTCATGGGGTCACAAAGAGTTGGATGCGACTGAGTGACTGAACTGACTGAACTGAACTGATTGGATTATAACTCAAAGAAGAAAATATTCATAAGTACATACTGATATACATAACTGAGTAAAAAATAAAAGGAAAATTCCTCACAAAAACCTCCAATTAATAGGTGTAGAAAGAATTAGGGTTGTAGAAAATCATGAAGAGGACACCATAGTAATAATTTCTGTAGACAAGAGCCACAGATAAATATTAAAATCAGGGTAGGAGAAATATTTTTGAATTAATATTTACTCAGTAGAAAGGAAAATATTTACTAGTTACACATAAACTTTCAACAAAACTAGAAAATCTGGGCACATTCCATTTTAACAAAATTATCAAAATTAATATCACCAGTAACAACACATATGCTGTACATGTATAGGCAACATGTACTGTATTTTAGGATAAGCAAGGCCCATTTTGTCTCTGGTCTTCTTCCCAAACATTAATAATCTTAGTCTAAACAGGAGAAGCTGTCAGTTCAGTTCAATTCACTCAGTTGTGTCCGACTCCCTGCAACCCCATGGACGGCAGCACGCCAGGCCTCCCTGTCCATCACCAACTCCAGGAGTTTACTCAAACTCATGTCCATTGAGTCAGTGATGCCATTCAACCATCTCATCCTCTGTCATCCCCTTCTCCTCCCGCCTTCAATCTTGTCCAGCATCAGGGTCTTTTCAAATGAGTCAGTTCTTCGCATCAGGTGGCCAAAGTGTTGAAATTTCAGATTCAGCATCAATCTTTCCAATGAATATTCAGGACTGACTTCCTTTAGGATGAACTGGTTGGATCTCCTTGCAGTCCAAGGGACTCTCAAGAGTCTTCTCCAACACCACAGTTCAAAAACATCAATTCTTTGGCACTCAGCTTTTTATTATAGTCCATATAGTCAAACCATAGCTTTGACTAGACGGACCTTCAGACAACCCTAAACTGAGAGACGAAACACTTGACCAGTCCTAATACTCTCCAGGAGCGTCCAGATCATGACACAGACATGGAAAACAAATTTATGTATACTAACAAGGAAATGGGACTAGGGGTATATTAGGAGCTTGAGATTAACACATACATACCTCCACTGCATGTATAAAATAGGTAACCAACAATATCCTGCTGTGTAGTAGAGGGAACTATATTCAATGTTTATAATAACATATAAGGGTAAAGAATCTGAAAAGAGTGTATATATATATATATAATATAAATATATAGACATGTGAGTCACTGCGTTTTATACCTGAAACTAATAAGACATTGTAAATCAATTATACATCGTAGCAGTAATAAAAGAATGTCAAGGTCATGAATGACTGAAGAACAGGCGCAGGATTGCAAAGACTAAGGAGACATGATGTTGTTCAGTCACTCTATCGTGTCCAACTCTTTGTGACCTCATGGACTGCAGCATGACAGGCTTCCCTGTCCTTCACCATCTCTTGGAACTTTGTTTAAACTCATGTCCATTGAGTCGGTGATTCCATCCAAGTATCTGGTCCTCAGTTGTCCCTTTATCTTCTTGCCTTCAATCTTTCCTGGCGTCAGAGTCTTTTCTAATGAGTCAACTCTTCGCATCTGGTGGCCAAAGTATTGGAGCTTCAGCTTCAGCATCAGTGAATATCACTATCTCAGTGAATAGTCAGGATTGATTTCCTTTAGAATTGACTGGTTTGATCTCCTTGCAGTCCAAAGGACTCTCAAGAGGCTCCAACACCACAGTTCAAAAGCATCAGTTTTTCAGCACTCAGCCTTCCTTATGGTCCAGCTCTCACATCCATATATGTCTACAGGAAAAACCATAGCTTTGACTATATGGACCTTTGTTGGCAAAGTAATGTCTCTATAATATGGGGTTTTGGAATGGACCCTGAAGAGAAAAAGGAAATTAGTGAGAAACTGGTAAAATCTGAATAAAGCCTTGTTAATATTGATAGTATTGTATCAAAATTATTTTCTTAGTTTGGATGATTGTGCTATGGTTATATGAAATTAATACATCAGCAAGTTGAAGAGTACATTGAAATTCTCTATTATTTTTGCAACTCTTCTGTAGTCTAAAGCTGTTAAAAAGTAAAAAATTAAAAAAACTGGAACTTTTTGGGGACCACTCTACATACTGCCCTTATAGAATTGCTTTCTTGCCAGTTGAAACAAGAACAAGGCTGACATGGATACTAGCAAGTGGATAACTTGAAGGAAACACTTACAAATGCCTCAGATGCGTTGAGCTTCAGACCTCAGTAATGAAAGCAACTCTTTCATATATGGTGTCAAGGGGTAGGCTCTTTGAGCTGTTGGGTAGCCACTCAAGAAAAGAGCAGCAGTTCAATCTTCAGCAATTTAAATACTTTAAAAATTTTTCCTGTAGAAGAATTGATAAATGCTTGAGCACAGACAAGAACTGGTTTCTATTGATGTTTTACTCCCATATAATATTTAATTGGGGGGGGGGAGAAATCTCAGAGATAAAGAGATAAGAGATTATAAGAGAATATTTTGATATTAATTGTGAAGGTAAAGAGTGTGAAAGAACAAAGTTATCAAGATGGAAAATTTTATAGACCCTTAGTAGAAAGAACAAGGCTTCCTAATAAAAAATATAGAAATTATTAATTTTTATCAAATTAGTATTTATTGAGCTGCTACTAAATTTCAGGTACTTTTCATGTGTTATATCCTATTTAAACATAAGCAAAATACTTGAAATAGATAACATTATTTCCACTTAACAATTGAAAAAACTAAGATTCAGAGAAATAGGTTGCCCAAAGATGCAAACTTGGCAGTCTTACTTGCAGATGGAGGAGCATCCTGAGAACATCAAGTTCACTCACTAAATTAGTTGAAGGGAACACTTGGTACTGTGCCAGTGTGTACAATGCAGGCGGCTTGACGTGTGCAGATTCAGAATGTTCAACTTTAAAGTTGAGTGGGCAGCTAGAATAATAACCCAGACTCATCCAGATCAGAACCGAGTGATGTTGTATGATATCAGATGAATTTTGTGGGGGTTCAGATGAAAAGATGAAATGCACCAGAACTGGACAAGCAGGTAGGATTTGGATGGCCAAAGAAGAGGCAGAGATGTAGTCATAATGGAGGCTGACTAAATATCTTAATGGTCCCTTGATGATTCAAAGAATTTTCAGTCCTTTTCTACTATTTTGTTTGTTGTTGATTATGGATATCTCTTCAAAGAAATTCATATGATGACCACCTTCAAGTTCAACTGATTAAAAATATCTTCTCTTTGCTGGTAACTTTTCCCCAGACTGTTAGAAATTTGTCTCCTCCATGAAGAAATAACATGGAATAGTACTGATGTGCTTGAAAAAATGCAGAATATCTAGTCTCCTATACCCTCTACCAGACAGCCACGGCCTAAGTTTCCCTTTTCTTCTAAAATTTATTTGGGAAAGCCTGGTTGGCTATTCCTGATTGGTTGATCTTAAGTTTCACTTTTTCTTATTACAGCTTGATGACTCTGCCTTTTTTTTTTTTAAATTGAAGTATCCTTGATGTACAATAATATATAAGATACAGGTGTACAGTATAGTGATTCACAAGTTTTAAAGGTTATACTGCATTTATAACTATTATAAAGCATTGGCTATATTCCTTATGCTGCACAATATATCCTTATGGATTATCTTATTCCTAATAGTTTGTATCTCTTAATCCCTATTCTTCATTGACCCTGACACATTCTCTCCTCCAACTGGTAACCACAAATTTGTTCTCTAAATCTGTGAGTCTGCTTCTTTTTTGTTCTATTCACTAATTTGTTGTATTATTTTTAGATTCCACATAAAAATGATGCATTTTTGTATCTAATATTTAATATTACATATTAGAGATAAATGAACAATGATCTATGGTGTTGCTGTGAAGTCTCAAAAAATTTTCATTTTAGAAAGTTATCATCTTTTCTTTAAAAAGCCCAAAATAAAATACATATTCAAGTTAAATATTTTTTTGAATCTTTTGAAAATTAACAAAAGGAAAAGTGTTAACNTTTTAGATTCCACATAAAAGTGATGCATTTCTGTATCTAATATTTAATATTATATATTAGAGATAAATGAACAATGATCTATGGTGTTGCTGTGAAGTCTCAAAAAATTTTCATTTTAGAAAGTTATCATCTTTTCTTTAAAAAGCCCAAAATAAAATACATATTCAAGTTAAAAAAATAAAATATTTTGGATTCTGGAAGAGGATGGGATTCCCTATATGGTCCTCCATTAAGGGTTCCTCTTTTGACTCTCAGCTTTGCCAGGACTTAGGTATATTTTCATAAAGAGGATCCACGGGTGGATCAAAGCTAGACCCCTGTCAGCCTTCTTGTTTATCACATCTCCAGCTTCTCTCCTTCTTTACATAGAACTGTTTAGAACTCAGGGGGACCAAGAAGAGCCCAGAACACTTACTGTTGAACAACCAATTTTATTGTAAAAATTTTAAAATTAAAAGAATCACTTTATTCTCATAAACTGGGCAATTCATGTGTGGAGCAGAGTGCCCTGAATTCCAGTGTGGATGAAAGATTAGGGCAGATTAACAGAATACTTAAAGTTGTCTTTTATGTAATAGACATTAAATAGAAATAAAATTTTTTTATTTAATTCTTTCCAATGTAATTCTACAGTTCTTTCTTCTCTTCCATAAGTTGCTAGGCAAGAGATTGATTTAGTCAGCAAGCACTTGTTAAGCAACTGCAACACCTCTTTCAAGCATTGTACTAGGGGATAGAGCTACAAAAAAAGAATATTATATCTACTCTCAGAAACCTCATAATCCAGTGAGAGAAGCAGGATGTAAGTACTTGCAATATAATTTCATAATGCTAGGATGAAAGTATAATAACGATTTGGGAAGCAAAAAGGGGAATGAGCACCTTTGGGGGGTGAGAGGTGGTTGACAAAATGTCAAGTGGATTCATGGTAATCAGTAGCTTAGAGGTTGGACTATGTATGACTTGCTGGGAGTTCACGGTTTGTTTTAGTCTGTTTGGGTGCAAAGTAACAAAGTACTGTAGACTAGTCGGTTTATAAACAACAGAAATTTATTTCTCACACTTCTGGAGCCTGGGAATTCCAAGATCAAGTTACCAGCAGATTCAGTGTCTAGTGTGGGCCTGCTTGCTGGTTCATCTGTCTCCTCAAATGTTGGAAGGAGCTCCCTGGGATCTCTTTTATAAAGCCACTAATCTCATACATAAGGGCTTTACCATCAAGACCTAATCACTCACCAAAGGTCTTACCTTCAAATATTATGTTGGGGGCTAGAATTTCAGCACATGCACTTCAGGATGGCACAGACCTTCAGACCATAGCAAGATTCTAGTAGGAGTGTTTTTTAGAGTCAATATTGACTAAGTAAAATAACTCTCAATGAGAACAATTGCAAAAAAAGTTATTTTAAGCTAGTCCTATGAATTTTCCACAATCCACAGTTTGTTGTGATCTACACAGTCAAAGGCTTTAGCATAGTCAATGAAGCAAAGTAAATGTTTTTCTGGAACTACCTTGCTTTCTCCATCAAATGTTGGCAATTTGATTTCTGAATCTTCTACCCCTNGTTATTTTAAGCTAGTCCTATGAATTTTCCACAATCCACAGTTTGTTGTGATCTACACAGTCAAAGGCTTTAGCATAGTCAATGAAGCAAAGTAAATGTTTTTCTGGAACTACCTTGCTTTCTCCATCAAATGTTGGCAATTTGATTTCTGAATCTTCTACCCCTTCAAAACAAAGCCAACTGTGGAAAATTCTAAAATAGAAGAGAACATCAGACCAACTTATCTGTCTCCTGAGAGAACTGTATGCAGGTTAGGAAGCAACAGTTAGAACTGGACATGAAACAACTGACTAGTTCAAAACTGGGAAAGAAGTACAACAAGGCTGATTATTATAATGATTATCCCTGATTATTTAACTTCTATGCAGAGTACATCATATGAAATGCTGGGCTGGATGAATCATAAGCTGGAATCAAGACTGCAGGGAGAAATATCAAAAACTTCAGATATGCAGATGATACCATTCTAATGGCAGAAAGTGAAGAGGAACTAAACAGCCTCTTGATAAGGGTCAAAAGGAAGAGTGAAAAAGCTGGCTTGACATTCAACATTCAAGAAACTAAGATCATGGCATCCAGCCTCTTTACTTCATGGCAAATAGAAAGGGAAAAAGTGGAATTAGTGACAGACTTTAATTTCTTGGGCTCCAAAATCACTGCAGATGATGACTGCAGTGTGAAATTTAAAGACACTTACACTACTAGTCAGTCGTGACACTAGAGGTAAATAACCCGCTTGCCAGTGCAGGAGACATAAGAGACATGGGTTCAATCCCTGGGTTGGGAAGATGCCCTGAAGAAGGAAATGGCAACCCACTCCAGTATTCTTGCTTGGAGAATCCCATGGATAGAGGAGCTTGGCAGGCTAGAGTCCATGGGATCCTACAGAATCGAACATGACCTAACTTAGCACATGCATGCATTCCTTGGAATGATAAATGTCCTCTTCCAGTTCTGTGGCCACTGCTGAGTTCTCCGAATTTGTTGGCATATTGTTGCAGCACTTTAACAGAATCATCTTTTAAGATTTGAAATAGCTCAGCTGAAATTCCATCATCTCCACTTGCTTTGTTCCTAGTAATGCTTCCTAAAGCCCACTTGACTTCACACTCCAGGATGTCTGGCTTTAGGTGAGTGATCACACCATCATGTTTGTCTGTGTCATTAAGACATTTTTTGTACAATTTTTCTGTGTATTCTTTCCAACTCTTCATAATCTCTTCTGCTTCTGTTAGTTCCTTGCCATTTCTGTCATTTACTGTGCCCATTTTGCATGAAATGTTCCCTTGGTATCTCCAATTTTCTTGAAGAGATCTCTAGTCTTTCCCATTCTATTGCTTTCCTCTGTTTCTTTGCATCGTTCACTTAAGAAGGCTTTCTTATCTTTCCTTGCTGTTCTCTGGAATTCTGTGTTTTTTTGAGCATATCTTTCCCTTTCTCCTTTGCCTTTCAATTCTCTTCTTTTCTCACCTATTTGTAAGGTCTCCTCAGACAACAACTTTGCCTTCTTGCATTTCTTTTCTTTGGGATGGTTTTGTTCACTGCCTCCTGTACAATGTTAGAAACCTCCATCCATAGTTCTTCAAGCACTCTGTCTACAAGATCTAATCCCCTGAAGCTATTCAACACCTCCACTGTATAATCAAAGGGGATTTGATTTAGGTTATATAGGTCATACCTGAATGGATTGGAAAAGGTCAGTTTTCATTCCAGTCCCAAAGAAAGGCAATGACAGAGAATGTTCAAATTACTGGACAATTGCACTAATTTCACATGGCAGCAAGATTAGTCTCAAAATCCTTCAAATTTGGCTTCAGCAATATATGAAGGGAGAACTTCCAGATGTACAAGCTGGATTTAGGAAAGGCAGAGGAACCAGATTTCAAATTACCAACATCTGCTGGGTCATAGAAAAAGCAAGGGGATTAAAAAAAAACAAAACCATCTACTTTGTTGACTACACTAAAGCCTTTGACTATGTGGATCACAAAAAACTGTGGACAATTCTTAAAGATATGGGAATACCAGACCACATTACCTGTCTCCTGAGAAACCTGTATGCAGGTCAAGAAGCAACAGCTAGACCCAAACGTGAAACAATGACTGGTTCAAAATTGGGAAAAGAGTACGTCAAGGCTGTATATTGTCACCCTGCTTATTTAACTTATATGCAGAGTGAGGTGAGGTGAAGTCAGGTGAAGTCACTCAGTCGTGTCCGACTCTTTGTGACCCCGTGGACTGTAACCTACTAGGCTTCTCTGTCCATGGGATTCTCCAGGCAGGAATACTGGAGTGGATTGCCATTTCCTTCATGCGAAATGCTGGGCTGGATTACTCACAATCTGGAATCAAGATGGCCAAGAGAAATATCAACATCCTCAGATATGCAGATTATACCACTTTAATGGCAGAAATGGAAAAGGAACTAATGAGCCCCTTGATGAAGGTGAAAGAGGAGAGTGAAAACCCTGGCTTAAAACTCAGCATTCAAAAAACTGAGACCAGGGCATCTAGTCACATCATTTCATGGCAAAAGGACAGGGAAAAATGGAAGTAGTGGCAGACTTCTTTTTTCCTGGGCTCCAAAATCACTGCAGATGGTGACTGCCAGGAAATTAAAAGATGCTTGCTCTTTGGAAGAAAAGCTATTACAAACCTACACAGTGTATTAAAAAGCAGAGACATTGCTTTGCCAACAAAGATCCATATAGTCTAAGCTATGTTTTTTTCCAGTAGTCATGTATAGATGTGAGAGTTGGACCATAAAAAAGGCTGAGCACCAAAGAACTGATGGTTTTGAATTTGAGATTCTTGAGAGTCCCTTGGACTGCAAGGATATAAAATTAGTCAATTCTACAGGAAATCAACCTTGACTATTCATTGGGAGGACTGACAGCTCCAATACTTTGACCCACCTGATGGGAAGAGCAGACTCTTTGGAAAAGAATCTGATGCTAGGAAAGATTGAAGGCAAAAGGAGAAGGGGGTGTTAGGGGATGAGGTGGCCAGATAGCATCACTTATTCAGTGGACACTCTCTTCCTGGAGATAGTGGAGGACGGAGGAGCCTGGCATGCTATAGTACTTGGGCCGTAAAAAGTTGGACATGATTTAGCAACTGAACAACAACAAATCCTATTAAGACAAGAATGAATCATAAAGAAACTCTGAAAAATTCTAGGGCAATTAGGATGTTGCTCAACTTTGTTTAAATAGAGGAAATTTTGATACATTGATTAGATGTGGGTAATGGGTGACTCTAACTGATGCTGGTCTAATCACTTCTATTTTCAGTATCCTCTTGAGACCTTCTGGGTGACACATCTATAAATGTGAAATCTCAAAGGACAGAGATATATTCTTCCTGAGCTTGCTTCAAAAAGTACCTTTTAAGTATATTTTAATTATAAGAATACTACATAGCATGAATAGTAACTTACTCCTAAGGGCAGGTAGTAGCAATTTTTTTGGAATAAACTGGCTGCTTTTGTTGCTGTTGGCTCATTCTCATATATCTGCTCTATGCTCTCCATGGTACACAAGCAGGTTGTATTACACTGAATTAAATTCATTAAATGTTTATTAAGAACCTATTGTGCACCAGACATATAGTCTATGTACACAAAAAAGATCTGGAAAACTGACTGCAAGAAGAAATAGTGTTGGTTTTACTCAAATTTCTGTTACCACAAAATCAAGGGATTTTGATAATTCACCTACTCAGACAACAGAGAAAAATGTAGATTTCTGACTATTATGTGTAACTAGTTGAAACAAATTATTATCTTAAAATTGCAACCAGAATTTCTCTTTAAGAAAGAAACTCTTTAGAGAAATACCTTGATAAGCTGAACAAAAGGTGAGACACTGAAGTGGTAGTTTAGTAGAAGGTAAATCAACACAAGATGTAAAAAGTTATCATTAGATATGAAGAGAATGTTGGAATGAGGACGCTCAGAAGGTAGAAGCAAAATGATAGATACAGTGCCCCAAGAGGATTTATAACAGGAATGTGTAACATTCAATTTTAAGTTTTCGTATTGTGGTGAAGTTAACTGTCTTTATGTGCCTGTCACAAACCCTCAGTGAACTCCATTACATACACACACACACAAAGGCTCTGTGTATGTGTATGTAGGGGTGTGTGTGTGTGTGTGTGTGTGTGTGTTTGGAAGAGAGAGAGAGAGAGAGATGATGATGNTTGAAATGTCTCTTGATTGCTACTTTGTAAGCCCGGAACTTTAATAGATGGTAAAAAGCAAAGAAATCGTTTTCAGTTTTACGAAGGGAATTAACAATACGCTTCTCTTGAGACAGAATCCTTTGTGTGTTCATTTTGCAAGAATTCAGCTCTTCCTCAAAGGAAAATATAGCACCAATTACAAACCTACCGCTATTTATACTGAAGCCAGTAAATTCCAGCCAAGGGAATTTATTTATCAGGAACAGGGTAAACATTTATTTATCAGGAACAGGGATGTTTTGGTTGCATGGCTGCAGGTGTAGACAGTGCTGCAGCCCTTGGTGACGAAGAGTTCATCTGTTATTGCCGACTTTGCTTTTTATCCAGTGAACTCTGTTATAAAGTGATATCTTGAGAGATTTGTTATTTGAAGTTGTGCAGTGTATGAGAAGGTACAGAGAGCAAGCCCCATCTTTCTTCCTGGGAGAATCTGTTTAGGAGCAATACAAATAGACAGATTCAATTCAGGAGCAAAGGAGGCTTCTTCTTGTGATGGCTGGCCAAGAAGTACAATCCAGAAGCCACTGTGCAAAACCTCCTGTGTCTTAATGGCCTGAGATCTTGCATGGAAACCACATCCAGGGCCGTGGATTTACCCAAACAAATAGTCGGAGGCCTTCCAAAGCTGTAGCCTAACTGCTGTTTACACTGTAAATAAGAAAGACATAAACAGCTCTCTGATGAGCTGCTGTCACATCTGGGCTGCCTCATGGGAACAGAGGCGTGTTCGGGAGGCTTGGCTGGCAGCAGCTGCGTTTCCCCGAGATCGGCCCTCCTGGTAAAACTTTGGAGATGCAGCCGATAAGAGATCTGGACAGGAGCCTTCTTGGCACTCTCCAGAAGGCTGTTCTCGAAAACAACACAGGACTGAATTCCCTCATCGACTCTTTCTGTCAAACTAGCCATCTGGGAGTGTGTTGTTGTTTAGTCACTAAGTCCTGTCCGACTCTTTGTGACTCCATGGACTGTAGCCTTCCAGGCTCCTCTGTCCATGGGATTCTCCAGGCAAGAATACTGGAGTGGGTTGCCATTTCCTTCTCCATAGGATTTTTCCAACCCAGGATTGAACACATGTGTCCTATAGGCAGGCAGATTATTTACTGCTGAGCTACCTGGGAAGCCCCTGGGAGTGTGTAGCAGGAATGAACACTCATACTCAGCAGCTGGCCTGGCGTTCAAATCCTGGACACCCCCTTTATCACTTCGGTTGTGCCACTGATCTGCAAAAGCCCAGAGATTAGCCTTCCAGCAAGGGGGTGTGTCAACAAGCCAATACCTAACAGAAAGAACATTCTGCAGAAAGCTCTGTGCTCCTTGGTATGGAAGATGAAAATAGAGACAGTCCCTGCCCTCGGAGCTGTCAATCTGGTTGAGAGGATAAACTGGTAAGAATTCAGCCAGGGGAGGAAGATGAAGGATGGTCCCCAGCCAGGGTGGGTGAGCCAGGCCCTAACCCTTGGGCTGTGACTTGTAGTCTGTGAACAATTTCTGTGGGACATGTTCTGTTTCTCCTTTGAATTCTCATGGCATTTATTGTTCATAACTGGTGTTCCCAGGCAGCTTAGTGGTAAAGAATCCACCTGCCAATGCAGGAGATATGGGTTCAATCCCTGGGTTGGGAAGATCCTCTGGAAAAGGAAATGGCAACCCAATCCAGTATTCTTGCCTGGGAAATCTCATGGACAGAGGAGCCTGGAGGGCTATAGTCCCTGGGGTCCCAAAGAGTGGGACACAACTGAGTGATGGAGCATGCAGGCATGTGGTTCCCGAACTGTGTGCTGAGGGACCCAGGGCATGGCAGCAGGTTCACAGGGTACTGCTGCTATTTTAGATTTTCTCAGAGAACCATCTGTCCAAATGCATGCAAAATGCTAGCTCAAGGTGGTGCAGTGTCCATGTTAGATTGTGCTGCATTCCTTTGGATGATCTATTTTTGCAGTTGCTGTGATTTTTCTTTTACAATGTTCCACATGACAATCAGTTTGAAACAGGAAATAAGGGTGGCAGTATTGTGGTCCACCAACCTGATTCCAAGGCCTGAAAGGTTGTGCAGAGGATTGTAATTATTTAGTAATGAAATACAAATATTAATTTTTCTGTCTTTTGAGTGTTAATTTTGCAAGTGGCTACTCATAAGTACTTATTAAGTTGTTTAGACCTAATTGCTTAATTACTTAATAAATGGAATTGTTGGTATTTCTTCTGGCTTAAGGGCACCTTGAAAAAATGGCTGAGATACTGAGGGTTCTGTGAACGAGAAAGTTATGGAAGCTCAGGTGTACAGCATTTACTGTGTGAATTCTTTTTTTTTTTTTTTTTCCACACCACAGGGCATGCAAAACTTCCAAGATCAGGGATCGAACCTGAGCCCCCTGCAGTGGAAGCTGGAGTCTTAACCACTGGACCACCAGGGAAGTCCACTGTGAATTCTTGTTTTATATCATTATGTAACATTTTGGGAAACAAGATGGGTAGGATGGGTTTTGTCTGCTTGTTTAAGCAGTTTCTCCTGGGAGTGGGCTTGAGAAGAATAAGAGAATATTTTCTCTAGAAGATCCAAAGGAGCTTCGAGAAAGGAGAAAAACTGACCAGCAAGTGGATGGGAGAGAACTGGATGAGTTTAGACAGGAAGAGAACCCAAACAAGAGAAAGGCCAGGAAGAATTCATAAATAAAATTAAGTTTAATTAACTCAGTTGTTAGAGGATGGTATCGCTTTTATGCAAGGCATGTCCCCACTTCTCTGCTAGGCTCTTGAACAGTGTATGTTATTTCATAATGAGGGATGCACTTTAAGTAAACTTGTTTTACTACTATTAATAGATGTTTTAAAGTCAGTGCTAATGAGGGAATGAAAAGTGACTTCCATTTGTTTATTTGTTTGTTGTGTTTTGTTTTGTTTTTGTGCTTCATATCTAGAGTTTTCCATGCCTAGAACATTCTTCCCTGCTATTTAAACAAAGCACCATTTTCCCCACTGTTGACAGCTGGATGTAAGGATGAACTTGAGGGGAGTCTTGCCTGGATGAATTTGCCAGCTCCCAGTAAACAGGGATGCCATATGCTATGTTCCTTTAACTCCTTGCAAAGTCTCGGATGCTAAATCACTATAGATTCTTCATGGAATGGACTCATGAGGGCCATGAATAGAGGAAAACTTGGGAAGTTATAACAATGGTTTAGAATTTAGTTCATCTTTTGTTGACCCGAGGAAGTCAAGTAACACTCCAGCAGAACCAGTGGGTGGAAACTCAGTCTTTCAGAGCTGAGAGTCTTCATAGCATTGTTGTGAGGGCAGAGGGCACAGGTTCCACCCCTGGTCAGGGAACTAGGATCCTACATGCCACACAGACAAAAAAAAAGTTTGTTTTTTTTTTATTGTGTTTCTTCTGCTATATTTAAAATAGATAACCAGCAAGGACCTACTGCTATAGCACAGGGAACCCTGCTCAATGTTTGTGGCAGCCTGGATGGGAGGGGAGTTTGAGGGAGAAGGGATACATGTATATGTATGCCTAGTCCTTAGGCATAGGGAAGTTTACTAGAAGTTGTGTGACAGGATGGTGCACAAAATTCGACAAAGTTCCATCTGAAATCAACCAGACAATCGAATATGTGTTTCCATTGCCCCTGACTTGTGTCTTTTTCTCCTCCAGACTTCTTGGTGGTTGACTGGCTATGTGAGCTTTATATGTCCTTCCTTGCTCTGCTCTCCGATAACTCTATTCCTTTGAATTCTATTTGTTAACCTGCTCTCTGACCTTTGTGCCCTAGGTCTTACGTTTGTGTGTTTGATGCCTTCTGTGTGGGATCCTTGCCCAGCAAGTGTGGCGGCTGCCTTGGTAAGGATTTGCTGAGGATCAAGAAGGCTATGATTGGAACCACATCTTCAGAGAACATTCAAACATGGGAATCTCCCTCAAAGCCAGATTGTCTTCTGAATTTGGAAATTCACAATCAAGTAGTGATTATATTTTGTTGTTTTGTGTCCAACTCTTGCTACCCCATGGACTATGGCCTACCAGCTTCCTCTGTCCATTCGATTTCCCAGGCAAGAATACTGGAGTGGGTTGCATTTCCTCCTCCAGGGGATCTACCCAGCCCAGGCTGTGTCTCCTGCATTGCAGGTGGATTCTTTACCACTGAGCCACCAGTGGTTATATAGGGGCTTCGCAGGTGGCTCAGTGGTAAAGAACACCCCTGCCAATGCAGGAGATGTGGGTTCGATCCCATGGACAGAGGAGCCTGGTGGGGTATAGTGCGTGGGGTCTTAAAAGAGTTGGACATGACTTAGTGACTAAACAACAACAATGAGTGGTCATATAACTGATTCTAGAGCCAGACTGCCCATGCTCAAAAAAATAGATTCTGGTTCCACTCTTAATGCCAAGTCATTTAATGTTTCTGTGTTTCTGTTTCCTTTTCTATGAAATGAGAATAAAAATAACATCTACTTCATAGTGTTGCTGTGAGGATGAAATGCATAATACATGAATGTGCTAGGACGTGTTGCTTGAGAAATGCTGGGCTGGAAGAAGCACAACCTGGAATCAAGATTGCCGGGAGAAATATCAATAACCTCAGATATGGATGCCACCACCCTTATGGCAGAAAGTGAAGAGGAACTAAAAAGCCTCTTGATGAAAGTGAAAGAGAAGAGTGAAAAAGTTGGCTTA
>SJYS01023115.1:738712-772920 GCA_006410695.1 Philantomba maxwellii | reverse complement strand
CCCAGCCAGAAGCCAAGCAGGCCCTCGCACCTGGAAGACGATGACGAAGGCCAGCCGGGCGGCCAGGACGGCCCAGAAGTCCTTGGAGATGTCGTACTTGTGTTCCGACCACGGTGGCTCCCGGTAGTCTTTGTACCTGCAAAAGTGAGGCGGGTCTTCGGGAGGAGCTGGGGTCCGGCCCCACTGCAGGGCTCATGTCAGGAGAGCCTGGGCTGCCTGCAGGACGGCCCCCAGCCCCGCCAGCTCACACAGTGTGGGGGGCTTCTCCCCACACCGGAGGGGATCCCGGCACCCACATGGGCTGGGCAGGCCTGCGGGGGTGTTCCCATAAGCCCAGCGGGGGGCCCACAGCAGGGGGCTCTGGGACCATATTGTCCGGGGATCCCAAACTCTGAAGGCAGTGCAGCCCTGGTACCAGAAAGAATCCGCCCCGCTCCCCCGCCGGCCCGAGACTCCAGTGGGTCACACACACAGGAAGTGGGGCCTTCTGGGTGGAAGGGGGTGGGGTCCCTAAACCGGAGCCTTAGCCCACCCGCCCCCTGCGTCCACAGAATTCCAAGCCGCGTGTTGTGAGATCCAGTGTGAAAACTGCTTCTCCAGGCTTTCCCCTCTCTGTGGGGGAACAATTGGAAAAAAATGAAACATTCTGCAAAGTAGCCCATGTATGAGGTTAAACACACAGTTGGTGTGGTCAGGTCCCTCCTATCCCCTGCCACCCTGCCAGCCCCAGTGCCTGAGGGCACCTCCCCCCAAGTGTTACTCCTTATCTCCCTGTGAAAAATATCCACCCACCCCCCTTCTTACGGCTCCTAGGCGTGGCTCTTGACGCCCTGCTGGGAGATAGTGAGGGCTCCCAGGGCCCCAGGCCCCACCTCTGCCCCTTGTACAGCGGAAGCGTGGGGGCCTCCACGGCTCTAGTTCTGCCTTTTTCTCAGAGGTCCAGAGATGCCCGAGGTGGGGGCAGAGGAAGGAGGGGAACCCAGGGTTCTGTCCCCACCTAGGCCCCCCCAGCTGCTCCCAAATTTGGGGTGTCCGGCTTTAACAGGACCAACCCTCTCTGTGTGGGAAGAGCTTCCCCAAAGCTGTCTGAGAAAGCCCCGGTTTCTTGCCGAGAAAGCCCCGGTTTCTTGCCGAGAAAGGGCGGTTTCCAGGTGCAGGGCCGCAGGAGCACTCTGCCAGTCACTGAAAAGCTGGGGCCCCGTTGGGGGCCCAGGAGAGGAGGCCCCTGGCTCTGCGGGTGTGGGCCTGGTACAGACCCAGACTGGGCTCCTGCCTCACTGTGTGTCCCTGTGGCATCGCTTGACCTCTCTGGGCCTCGGTCTGGCATTCCCTCACTTAGTCACGTCACAAGAATGTAGTGAGCAGAGCTGCACACCAGGCCCCATTCCAGGGGTTAGGGCTGGTCGGGGCACAGACAGGGCCCCTCATCCACAGAGCTGTGTCTTCTGAGGCAACAGGACAGAAGTCTCAGAGAGCCTGCGCAGCACTAAGCTGCCAGTCCCAGAGATAGGATCGGGCGGGGAAGGCACACTCTGGTGCCAGCTGCTGAGCCGTGCGGAAGTTGTACAACCTGATCTCCTACGGGAACAAGCGGCCACTGCTCTCCCACCATCAGCAGTCATGCACACCTGCTCCTCCCTCTTCCCTCTGTGCTCAGGGCCAGCTGCACTAGGATGCTGGGAAATGTGTTTGCACTACCTAGCCAACTCCTACACATACCTCAAAGCCCACTTATAGACGTGTCCAGATGCCAAGCCCCACCACCTGCACTGACCTCTGTCAGAGATGGTCATGCTGTTTTCCTGGCTCAGCTCTTGCACTCAGCCTGCAAGCTCCCCCCACCGGGGACGGTAATGCCCTCTCTGGAGCTGGCTGTGAGCATTCAATGAGACCATGCTTGTTTCAGTGTAGTGATCACAGCTCTCAGCTGCTTTTTTTATACCCACAGCTGCAGGCTGGGCTGGGTGCTGCTCCACCTGCAGCCGGCTACCCTGGGAGGTGGCTTGACCAGGAGCAGCTAGCAGCGTGGAGCTCACAGCACTCACAGGACTTAATTGTGGCCAACAGACAGGTGGGCCTGACTAAAGCCAGAGTCCCAGGGAGCAGAGAGGGCTGGCCCACGACCTTTCCCCTCTGTGGGGGAAAGGTAGCAAGGGTCTCACTTAAAAAGGGGGTGTCTGGGTGGTCCAGGAGCTAAGAGTCTGTGCTTCCAGTGCACAGGGCCCAGATTCGATCCTTGGTTAGGAAACTATACTTCACATGCTGCAACTAAGAGCCGGCATGCAGCAGGGAAGACTGAAGACCCCACGCGCCTGAATCACGACCCGGCGTGGCCAAAAACCCAGAAAACAACCCCCCACAAAACCCCCGGAGTCTTTGCCCTGTTTCCTCAGCCCTCCCGCTGGCCCCCCGCTGCGTAGTCAGGACTCCTGACCAATGCTCGGATAGAGGGCTACTTTGGAGGCCTGGGTGCCTGGGCCCCGTTCTCGAAAACCAACGCTTACCCTGTAAACACCAACACTGACCTTGTGAGGGGATTTATAATAAAGCGACCACCTATCTCCCTGCCTTCTTTGTTCTAAACCATTCTTCTCTGAAATTCATTTTGAGTTAAATAGGTCAGCCTGAGCGTGTTCTTGGCGTGGGGCATTCAAACAAAGCAAGAGAGGCGGGCAGGGGGCCTGGGCCGGACGCTCATGGCTATCTGGAGCCCAGGCCTGCCGACGCGGGGAGGAAGGGGCCCCCAGCTCTCCAGGCCGACCCTGCCCACGCGGGAGTTGGAACAGCTCACCCAGCCTCTTCTTGATGTATTTGCTCACATCTGTGTGCCCTGAAACGTGTGGTGGGTGGGCCTCTGAACAGCAGGCAGCGTGTCATGTTGAATATTTGCGTGTCGTCTGCCCTCTTTCATTGGCAGGCCTGGCTCCAACTTGTTCATTTTCACCACTGTATGGGTCTCAGAGTAAGTGCAGTCCCTGCCCTGACTCGGAACACACAACATGCCTTGTAGTTTAATCCCTGGGAAGGAGGTCACCGGGGCACAGGTGCTGTTCAAAGTCATCAGCTGCACCTACACGGGGTGGGCCTGTCTGCCGGTTCCAGGGACCCCAGGTGTGCTGTTTTCCATTTCTTGGACCTGTTTTTTTGCTTTTGTGTTTTGTTTTTCTTTTGCAGCCACAAGCTACTGCTCATTGCTGTCAGTACCCTGGACCCCGGCAGCCTCCTCCACAGCCTGCTGCCAGGTCAAGGGTATGAAGACAGACAGGTGGGCCTCACAGAGCGAGGTGCACAGTAAGAGTAAACAGGCTTGGAGTAAACTCTGCCCTACACAGAAAGGGCTGCGCTTCGCGCTCCAGCGTTGCGACCTGTGTCTTGGTCCCTGAGGTCTTCCTGTTCTGAGTCTCAGGCGGTTTAGACTGTCAGAGGATACTAACTGAGCTGCGGCCACACGGCCTCCACTCTGCCCCTGCCCTCAGCCTTATCTCAGCTTGGGGCCCATCACACCACAGTCCTGTTTTCTGAGCCAGGATATGGGGCCCCAGCCCGATCCCTCGGTCTCACTGTCCACCGCGCTGGGCCTTTATGCTCTGCGCTCCAGAGCCCACCTGTGCCCACCACCCTCCCCCTAGGCTTCCAGCTACTATTACACCTTTAACTGGATCTGTTTATGCTTCTGCTGCCCCCGTACAAGGTCCCTGGACAGCAGGGTTCATGTTGCCCGTTCCTGAGTCCCCAGACCCGAGCCCCCAGCCCCTAACCCTGCCAGGCTGGCCCATGGAAGATGCACAGTGAATGGCCAGGCTGGCTGTGCCCCTCGCCCCCACCACCCACACCCCACCCCTGCCCCCGTCTCTCCTGGGGCGCCCCTCGCCNGTTTGGAAAGATGTGTATAAGAGACAGATCCACATCCCACCCTTGCCTCCATCTCTCCTGGGGCTCTCCTTGCCTGCTCTGAATGACCGTCTCAGGTATCTGCTGCTTTTGCCCACCCAGCATCCATGACCCCTTGTTTGAAAACCCCAGTTTTCCTCGAGATGCCCCCATAGATTTGGCACCCAACCCAGACCTAGCCAAAGAGAGACCCCACAGTCTGGCAACAGTGATTGGTTCAAGGAGAGGCCTGTGACCGAAGGCAGGTCAGTGAGACTCAATCCTAGGACTTATGCTGATTTGTGGGAAAGAAATATTCTTCCCGCCAGTACTTTTGAGTAGAGAGGACTGCTGGGGATTCCCTTCGGCCTGCCAGAAAATGATGCCAACGTGCAGGAGGCATCGTGAGAGACAGTGTCAGGATGGGACTGGATGACAAATGGCAGCCCCTGGATCCAGCTGTGCCTAAAACTGTCATGAACCTCTTAGTTAAAGGAAATGATAAATCACCTGCTACCTCCATCCAATGGTGAAGGACAGGGAAGCTGCAGTCAATGGGGTTGCAAAGTCACACACGACTGAGCGACAAGCCACAACAACCACCTCCAACCCAGGAATCTCTCTCTTTTTTCTTTCTCTGAATCAAGATTGAGCTGTTCTGTGATTTGCCTGGAAAGAATTCTGGCTTGAATTGCAGTTTTTCCAGAAGCCCACCAAATGAGGCTCTTTAAAGAGAGTTGTTGGGGATTTCCCTGGAAGGCCGGCAGCTCAGGCTCTGAGCTCCCAGTGCCTGGGTTTTATCCCTGGTCAGGGAACTAGGTCTCACATGGTGCAACTAAAACCTGGCACAGCCAAATAAATATGTTAAAAAAAAAAAAAGAGAGATGCTGGGCGGTACCTGCAGATCTGCACCTCGTAGCCCAGGTCCAGGGGGTCGTTGGGGGCTGTGCCGTTCTGGAAGTCGCTGACGTTGAAGGAAGAGAGGGTGTGGTTGACAAAGCCGTGCATGGTCCCGTTTTCACTGTACATGTAGAGGTACACCAGGCGAGGGATGAAGTCGGACGTGAAGGAGATCACAAATGCCTGGCCAGGGAACGGAGCAGTCAGCGCGGCCCCCAGTGGCGAGGGGGCACTGCCCCACCTGAGCCTGGGCAGCGCTGGCCCTGGGGTCTGGCCAGTGACCCACGTTGGCAAACGTGACCCCATGGCCCCGGCTCGCCAAGTGAAAAAATGAAGGGTTAGGGGCACCCCTATCAGCCCCTCCAGCATTCCGAGGAGAGCTCTGGGGATGGGAACAAGGCGCCCCTGAACGAGGAGGCTGGGGGATGATGCTGGCTGCCTCTCGCTGGCTGGGTGGCCCTGGGCAAGTGACCTGACCCCTCTGTGCCTGCTTTTCCTCTTGTCAGACAGGGCTAACTGCACCCACGGTAGGTGCCTCTCCTTCCTGGCTTGTTTGAAAGGGAATGAGGCAGGGAGGGGAGGTGCCTTGTAGACTGTAAAGTCTAGACCCAGCTCCCCCATGCTGGAGCAGTCCCCGAGGCAGAGTGGTGCGATGCCGGTGTCAGCAGGGACCCGAAGGCCTGGGGTAAAGACCAGCTCTGCCTCTTGCTGGCTGGGTGGCCCTGGGCAAGCGGCCTGGCCTCTCTGTGCCTCAGCTGTCTCATCTGCACAATGGGGCAATGCCCCTGCCTCCAGGGGCCATGTGTGCACCGGTGGGCAGCCTACGGAAAGGGCTTAGCAGTGTCTGGAACGTTCAAGACGCGGCTGCTACTGTGGCCTTTGCAGCTGGTTGCTCTCACGAGATGCCCTGTTTGCTCCCAGCTGCTCTGTTCACAGCACCCCTATGCGTACGCTGCACACAGAGGGGCCATGCCTTGGTGTTTCCAGCGCCTCCTTGTTAAAACGTGGCCCCCGGCTCAGCCTGGATGGGTGGACGAGCTCTGCCCACAGCCTCCCTTTATGGACAGGTTTCGAATCCTTAAGCCGGCAGGAGTGGGTGGCTGATGGGGGCGGCCTGTCCCAGGGAGAGCAGGTCCCAGGGCTCTGCGGGCCCCTGTCTGGGCGGAGCATCACTTCCTGTGCTATGGGGACCGAGTCAGCCCCACGACTGTGACCATCTGCTCCGGGGGGCTGTCTGCCTGGCACCCCCACCCCCGCCAAGATGCAAGGCGGCAGCTTCTGGGNGTGTGTATGGATGTGTCTGTGTATGTGTGTGTGTCCGTGTGTATGTATGTGTGTGTGTATGTGTCTGTGTCTCTGTGTGTGTATGGATGTGTCTGTGTATGTATGTGTGTCTGTATGTGTCTGTGTCTGTGTGTGTGTATGTATTTGGCTAGTAAGTTCCTCTTCTCTCCGTGTTTCATTTCCCAGACCTTCTTTAAAGAGCAGGCGTGAGCTCCACATAAAGGAGAAAAAATGAACTGTTGCTCACATGGAATCTCTTTCTCTGGGTCTCCCTTCCGCCCTGTCTGCCTCTGTCTCCTTCTCTCAGGACTCTGGGGAGAAAGGGCGCTTAGGGGCCTAGGTGGGCGCAGTGGAGGGTGTTGCCCGGGTTGCGGGGAGCGGCTGAGGGGCGTGTCATTCCCGCCCGGACCTCGCCCACTCCTCAGCAGAGCCAGGAGGCGCTCTCTCAGAGGGGCTGCCCAAGGCTGCAGGCAGAGACCAGCTTCCCGGAAGGCCCCTCATCTGTGCAGCAGCTCAGCCAGCTGCGGTCCCCAAGTCACTTACGTTGATGATGACAGCAAGCTTCCCGACGCCTCTGAGGATATTGTACCAGATTCCTGGGGGAGGGGCCAAAAAGCACAGGGTCAAGATCCTCTTTGCTGGGGCTCTTAGTAACCTGAGCAAGCCCGCGGCAGGCTGGCCCTCGCAGGTGCCGGGCTGGCCCTCTTGTGGGACAGGTCAGACCCGTGGTAACGCAGTTGTTTGGGGAGGGCCTGGGGCAACCTGGTGAACCGCAGAGCCCACGGCTTGTAATGGCTCAGTGGCTGTTTGTAAGCCAACTAGATTCTCAGAGGGATGCTTAGAAACACCTGGTTCCCGGATCTGAACAATCTGCCATCAAGCTGTGTAAACTACTGATTGTTTTTCTAGAGAGACAAAGATTCAATTTAGCTGTACCTTCCCCCTCCCTAAAGCGTCCATGCAGCAGTAATTAGAGATGGAATCCACAAAAACTGGTGTCCAGAAACTTCTACATAGCTCTAGTGCTAGGAGTGCCTGCTCTCTGGAAGGAAGGCGATGGCGAACCTAGGCAGCATGCTAAAGGGCAGAGAGACTACTTTGCCAACAAAGGTCCATCCAGTCAAGGCTCGGCTATTTCCAGTGGTCATGTATGGCTGTGAGAGTTGGACCATAAAGAAGGCTGAGCGCTAAAGAATTGATGCTTTTGAACTGTGGTGTTGGAGAAGACTCTTGAGAGTCCCTTGGACTGTAAGGAGATCCAACCAGTTAATTCTAAAGGAAATCAGTCCTGAATATTCATTGGAAGGACTGATGCTGAAGGTGAAGGTGAATTTCCAATACTTTGGCCACCTGATGAGAAGAGCCGACTCACTAGAAAAGAGCTTGATGTTGGGAAAGATTGAGGGCAAAAGGAGAAGGGGATGACAGAGGATGAGATGGTTAGATAGCATCGCCGACTCAATGGACATGAGTTTGAGCAAACTCTGGGAGATAGTGAAGAACAGGGAAGCCTGGCGTGCTGCCGTCCATGGGGTTGCGGAGTTGGAGACGACTGAGGGACTGCGCAGCAACAGCGCTAGAGAAGCCACAGGTAGGGATAGGCCAGACGGTGAGCCAGGGCTGGGGGCCAGGCCAGGGCCTCCTAGCTAGTGCGGCCAGGAGCCCTTCTTGGGTAACATGACTGGGCAGCAGTGAGGTACAAACCACGCCCGTCTGGACACCCCCTTGGTCCATCAGCAGGAGACGCGGGGCTGTACCCGATCATAGGGGAGTGTGGATGAGCACACAGCACTTGGAGCATCGCCAGCTGCCCCACTGGCCTCGCTCCCAGCAGAGGCGAGAATCAGGAGGTCCAGGAAGGAAGCCTGAGGGCCCAGAGTCGGCCCCGCTCCTTAGGGCCCCAAGGCTCTGGCTCCTGGAAAGGGGCCCAGCATCCCTGGCCACCCCGTCCCCATCCTGACGGCGTCTTATCAGGCCAGGAACACATCATTGCAGGCTTGGGGCTGAAACTCTGTCCCACTCACCCTCTTCCCCTGCCTGGAGCCAGATCTGAGATGGTGACAACAGAAAGGGCTGGTGGGGACAGTGGCAGGGTGGGGGGTCTCCATCCAGGACCCATAAGGCTGCGCATGGGTGTTCCTGCCCTTGCAGTGAGCGCCATTTGAGGGGTGTATGCTAATGGTCAGCAGAGACAGCAGGAGTTCAGGCCCATGTGTCCCAGAATCGGGAAACCACCGGCTCAGACCCAGCCCGAGTGCAGGTGTGAGGGCGGCTTCCCAGCCCTGGCCAGGGACCACTCCAGAAGGGCAAGCATTTCCAGTGCCCCAGATATGGACCTTTGTTGGCAAAGTGATGTCTCTGCTTTTTAATATGCTGTCTAGGTTTGTCTGGGAGAGTTTCCAAACTTTTCCAGAGCTTGCTCAAACTCACATCCTTTGAGCTGGTGATGCCACCCAAACATCTCATCCTCTGTCGCCCCCTTCTCCTCCTGCCCTCAATCTTCCCCAGCATCAGAATCTTCTTCCAACTTTGCTGAGTGACTATATGAGTGTAGAAAGTCCTTCCAACCAGACTCTTCATGCCCAAACAGAGGTTGCCACATCCAGGTGCGGGGGAGTTTCATCAATCTTGCCTGCTACTTAAAAAATGCTGTTGCTGTTGCTTACTCCTTTAGCCGTGTCTGACTCTTTGCGCCCCATGGACTGTAGCCCACCAGGCTCCTCTGTCCACGGGATTCTCCAGGCGAGAACACTGGAGTGGGTTGCCATTTCCTTCTCCAGGGGATCTTCCGGACCCAGGGATAGGATAGGAGCTACGTCTCCTGCATTGGCAGGCGGGTTCTTTACCACTGAGCCAGCAGGGAAGCCCCACAGTGTCAGTGGGTGTATACAAATTGGGATGATGTGTTTTTTAAAAAATTTAGACTAGCTGCTTCTGCAAGAGCCTCAGCTCCCAGCTGGCATCTCCGTGACAACAGCTGGCGACGGCTGGCAGTGGCGCCCCCTTCAGGCCACACCATACATTGCAGCTCTCTCTGTACCAAGGCAACGCCCTTGATCACCCCAAGTGACTTCAAGAATCACATTTATCCAAACCCAGACCCTACTAAAGCCTGGAGAAGAAAACCCTCCAAGGGCGGGGTGTTTCAAGGGCCCAAGATCAGGCACTCCTGTCCACTCATTCATGGGGTCCCGCACAATCTGAGCTTGAGAATTCCGAGTAGGGTGCTGGAGTGCTGGCCAGTCCGGCAAGTTGAGGTCTCCAGGCAGGGGCTCCCTTGGGAGGTGGATCCTGAGCCCAGCAGGAGGAAACGAGTCTGTCAATGAGCTGAGAGAGGTGACAGCAGGAAATGGGGATGACACGGGGGAGATGGCTGGGCCAGAGAGAGCGCTCCACGGCGGGGGGTCGAGGCTGCCCGACATGTCCTGCAGGGTCTCTACGCCCAGGCTGATGGTTCTCTGTGTGACCCCAACCCTGGAACCCTGGCCTCCAGGACGCCGGTCCCAGCCCACAGGATTGGTGTCTGCTGGAGTCTTGACCTGCTGGATTATTCGAACGCATGCCGCATGATAGGAACCACTGTCCTGATGGCCTCTAGGAAAGTACAAGGGGCTGGAGCTGCCTGGGACGAATCTCAGCCTCCTTATGACATCTCGCAGGGCTCCGTCTCATTTCACCCGTCTCCTTCTTCAATGCCGAGCCTGGTTCCGAAGAACAGTCTAGGGAGGTATTCGGATGTGCCTGCTGACTCGCAGCTCCCAGGAGCTGAATGCAGGAAGGGTTTCTCACCCGGGAGGCTCTGAAGAGCGAGCCCGAGAGGAGGAAGATGCTGGCCCTGGGTGAACGGTCAGGCCTAGGAGGTTGCAGCCGGCGCCCATGTGCGCATGGGGAGGGGTCCCCTCAGCGACACGCCACGCCTCCCTCTCCAAGGCCGATCAGAGCAGTGATGGTACTGGCGCCTCCTCCACACGCTCCTGGCGCTCTGGGTGCAGGTCACGGGGGCTGCGGGGGCCCCTGTCCCTTCAGGGCCCCGCATGGATCACAGGAGGAACACAAAAGCCTTTTCAAGGAAAGGTTACGGTGGAGGAGCCCATAAACAAACCCAGATTATGCTTCAACCAACGGGGCAGGAACCAGGAAGTCAGCAGCTGATCCGTAAGCAGTCACGGAGCCGTGAGCAGAGACCCCGAGGACGTGCTCCAAGCCCTGCTGGTGCTGGAACGACACCAGGGCCAGGGAGGGCTCGATGTGGGGGGGCGTCCTGGGACTCGCTTCCATCCCGGGGGGCTGCAGGGTTTAGGGTGCTGCAGTGGGGTGTGGCTGCGGCTTCACCAAGCACAGGATGCCAAAGCAAACAGTGGCCACTGTGGGCTCGCCTGGGGCCTCCGGTGCCCGAGAATCGGGCCTTTGTAAGGAGCACAGGGCAGGAGCAGCGCTCTCTTTCACGGCCGCTGGGCGCGGGCTCAGAATTCCCAAGGACGGTGCAGGGAGCGCCTGACAGGCTGCCGTGTCTGCCCTGTCCATGCCGCAGGCCTGCCCTCACGGAAATGTGCCGGGAGGGGCCGAGGGCTTGAGCTAATCTGGTTCCAGCTGGGCTCTGCTCAGCACCTGGCCTCAGTCTCCCCATCTGGAAAGTGGGACCGAGGATTCACCCCAGCATCCTCACCAGGCTCCTGGGGTACACAACAGCAAAAAGCCCCAGAGAAAGTCCAACATCAGACACGGCTCCCTGGGCCATCCTCAGAGCAGGGCGTGGGGCACTTGAGAGAGCCCTGGCTTCACGGCACCTTGATCTCGAGGTCGTCATTCAGTCGCTCCATTGCGTCCAACTCTTTTCGACTCCATGGACTGCAGCCCATCTCCCGGGGTTTGCTCAAACTCATGCCCATTGAGTCAGTGATGCCATCCAACCATCTCATCCTCTGTTGTTGGAGGACCTGTGGATCCGGCCGGCGGCCCAGAGCGGTGCCCGGCCTGTGTCTGGACGGCCCAGGAGGGAAGAGCCCTCATGAGAAGAGGTCACGTGAGAAGCTCCACCTTTGGGTGAGAATTCTGCACATCGCCTCACAGCCCACAGAGACGAGAACATCTGCTCTCCGGCCCCGCATGGAAGCGTGAGCTGGGCTCTGACCCAGCCCAGTGGCAAGCCCGCTGCTCTGGACAGCTCTTACCAGGCCCCGAGGCCCTTAGAGTAGAGGTGTGCAGGGCAGAGGCTCACTCCACAGCCACCGGCAAGGCAGCATCAGGGACCCCGGGAGCCAGAAAATTCACACCCTTTCACATCTTTCAAAACCACAAAGTCTGGTGGAAAAGGCATCTCTGTGCTGAGTCTTTACTGGTTGTCCGGGTCACCTGGACAGGAAGGAGACTCAAGTGTCAAAACGCAGGGCGATGACCTCTGTACGGGAGCTGAGCTCAGACGTCCCTCCTGGTGGAACAGCAAGTGTTCCTGGACCCTCTTAAGCTTGAGCCCGGCAGGTCACACCATGGATCCCAAGGCACAAATGTGAACCAGGTGAAATCACCGATATCTGAGCGTGTTTGAATTGTGAAAATGGCAATTTCTTCTGGTACAACCTGAGAAGGTGCACTGTGTAAAGCAGAATTCCAGGCGGACCGGGGTCTGATGGTGGGGAACTGGTGGGCCTGGCACCATCAGTTGGTGGGGGCCACTCCAAGGATGGAGCATCGGCCCAGGAGTCCCTGGCCTGGGATGCGATGACCTAATGCCAAGGGCAGGAGAAGCTTTCACAAGGAGTGATGACAGCCCTGCATGTTTGCACGATTATGTTTGGGCTAGATAGTAAGAGTCTGCCTGCCATGCAGGGGACCTGAGTTCAATCCCTGGGGTTGGAAGATCTCTTGGAGAAGGGAATGGCAACCCACTCCAGTATTCTTGCTTGGAGAATTCCATGAACAGAGTAGCCTGGCAGGCTACAGTCCACACGGTTGCAGAAAGTTGGACACAACTGAGCAACTAACATAAAGGTCCAGCCCAAAGATCTGTCTCTGGTGTGCAGTCTTTACTTGGTAGAATGACAGATGAAACCCTAACACAATTCAGTCCTGCTTGTTTGGGAACCGGCACGGAACTGGCACAGGCGCTGTTCTAACTAAAATTGTATTCAATAGGACATTAAAAGAATACATTTTGTAATTTTCCATCTCACTTCAAGATAAAGTTCCAATGAAGACTTTTTTGTTTTCACCCTGAAAATTGAATCCTGCTATAAGGTGATTCTGTTTAAGATACTATGGGCATTGTCCTTGCTGACGAGGGTTGGCTCTGGCCGAGGCATGTGTGGGTCTCTGAGCCCCGCCCACTAGATCCCCCCACTCCTGGACAGATGGGCACCCACGTCTGCTTACGTGCCTTTGGTGACAGGGAGCTCACCACTGCACAAGGAAGCTGGCTCCAGTTTTGAGGTCTCTGACTATTCGAAAGTTATGCCTGGTGTTCAGTGTACAGTCCCACAGCTCCCAGTGCCTTCGTGACTTGGGGTTAAAAGGCCCCTGACCCGCCAGGCAGGTTGCACGATGCTCTTCTTTCACTGGTAGAAGGGGGGCTCCCTCCTTTATCTCTCCAGAGAATGTGAAATGACCACGTGGTGCCTGTGTAGGAAGACACTTGCCGGGCGCTAACGCCGCCTTTCCCGGGGCTCTGGCTCTGTGCTCTGGGCCCACACAGACGTTCGGGGTGGGGCAGGGGTGCTGGAGACCAGCAGAGAAAATGCATCTCATGGACTGGCTGGAGCAGCAGGCTGGGGAGGCCCCTAGTTATCTGAGATCCGAGCTCTTCCCTAATGTTCTCTGTGGCCCGCACATTTCAGGAGTTGGGGGGTCGGGGTTCCCTAATGTTCTCCATGGCCCGCACATCTCAGGAGCTGGGAGGTCGGGGTTCCCTAATGTTGGGAGGTCAGGTTTCCCTAATGTTCTCCGTGGCCCGCACATCTCAGGAGTTGGGAGGTTGGGGTTTCCTAATGTTCTCTGTGGCCCGCACATTTCAGGAGTTGGGAGGTCAGGGTTCCCTAATGTTCTCCATGGCCTGCACATCTCAGGAGTTGGGGGGTCCGGTGGGGTGCAGTGGGGCTGGAGTCCTGCATCTCCCCACCCCTGCCTCGTGTCTGAGTCTCCTTCCAGGGCAGGTGCAGTGAGGAGTTGGGGCCCCACTTGGCCAGCTGTGCCTGTGGCTTCCAGGGAGTGCGATCCTTTCCCCAAACCCAGGGTCTCTGCTCCCACGGCCCAGGCACTCACCGATGTCCTTGGCTCTGACGGCCACCGGCCTTCGGAGCTCAGTGACGAACTTTTTGGCGTCCAGGCGGATCTCAATGATGTTGTTCAGGAGCGCGAAGAGCGGGGCCAGTGGGAAGGATGCGACAAACAGGGTGACGAAGCCGAACTGGATGACTGCAGAGAAGGGCAGCGGTTAGCACGTGCGGCCCCGGCCTAGCGCGGCGGGACCCTCACCCTGGGCCAGAGGGCACCCTGCCTCCCGTGTGTAAGAGGGGATCTCGGCACGGGCCCCGCAGCCCTGGGTGACCCCAGGCCAGGAGGCGGGTTCTGAACCTTCACATTGCGTCTTGAATAATGGGCGTGTACTCACTTATAGTCTGATCATGAAAAAATTTACCAGTGATGAGGAAAGAGTGCCTGTGAGCACAAAAGCCCAGGCTCAGTCACTCTGTGTTTGTGTGGGGAAGGGGCCCAAATTCCTTCTAGGACCTGGGGGGCCCGCTAGCATCAGTGTGCCTCCAATAGCCCTTAGCGTCCACTCCATCGGGCCTTGGGGAGCCAGCAGGGGCCCACTGTCCACTGTCCCGGACAATCTTGTTCCTCTGCCTTGTTCCCTTTATCTTTCATCTTCATCATCAACCAGGTGACGCTGGGGCACCTTTGGCCTCTGAGGTTCTAGCCCACAGAGGCCCAGCTCCTGGGGAGGTCAGGGAAAGGTTGCTGAATGGAAGCAAATGGGGGAAGCGGGTTCAGGGATTGTACAGCCAGATGCTGTCCAAGGGCACTCAGTGCCAGGCGGTAAACAAGGAAGCCGGCAGAANACAGGGGCTCTGCGGGGTGCTTTTGGGGCAGTGGTCTTGTCTGAAGCCTCTGCAGATGGTGGAGGTGACGGAGGCTCCCCGGGGGGCCAGAGGCCACTCAGCCCTAAGGCTGCAAGTTCTCTGACTCCGGAGTGATACTGCCTCATCTTAGACAGACAGGCTGGGGGAGAGCTGTGGAGGTGCGGATAGGGTGGGGAGAGGGCCAGTCAGGCCCAGAAGGGACTTGACTTTCTTGCGCCCCCATCCCAGCCAAGTCAGCCTGGAGGCGGAGACCAGTGGGCATGGGGTGGGCTGCTCCCTGATGGGCAAGGCAGGGGGGCCTGTTCCAGGAATTTCATTTCATCAAACCCAGGAAAATGGAAATGTGGGGAATGGACTGACCGCGGGCTCCCAGTTGATCACAGGCTGCAGTTCTCGGTGTCTGTCTCTCACGGGGTCAGGTGGCCGGCAGTGGAGACCCTCCTCCAAGACCCCAGGATGAGTGTCAACAGGCAGGGGGCAGGCCTGGGTGGGTGGGGGGTGCTCACAGGGCAGGGAGCTGCCCGCCTGCCTCTGGTTCAGCCCAGAGTCGATTCTGGGACAAAACGGAGGACTCCACGGGGCCCCCCATGGTCTCCTTGTTGGGAGTCTCAGGGCCGTTTCTGCACTGTCATCTGAGAAGCTGGGAGTGCCTAAGTGACTGCCCACAGGGCTAGGGCATCTACTACTAANGCCTGCCTCTGGTTCAGCCCAGAGTCGATTCTGGGACAAAACGGAGGACTCCACGGGGCCCCCCATGGTCTCCTTGTTGGGAGTCTCAGGGCCGTTTCTGCACTGTCATCTGAGAAGCTGGGAGTGCCTAAGTGACTGCCCACAGGGCTAGGGCATCTACTACTAACCGGAACCGCTCCTGCACTCCAAGGCCACCCGGCCCCAGCCACCTCACCCCGCAGAGCGGTCCCTGGCGGGCTCGCCCAGGTGCCTGTTAAAATGCAGAGTCCTGGGTCCCACCTGAACAGACTGGGAATGGGCCCCGGGAACCGGCACTTAAGATAAGCTATCCATGGTGGTCAGGGGGCACGCGACACTTGGGAACCCCTCTACATGAGTCTCCACCTTCGCTTGTCCGTTCACTCAATGAGCAGGCGCTGAACACCTGCTGTATACCTGGACCTGTTCTAGGTGCAGGGGGTACAGCAGTGAAGAGGGAAAAAACCCATAGGCCAGCTTTCACAGAGCGTCAGTTCCACAGGAGAGACAGATGGAGGGGCAGCGAGAGAGTGCCGGGGACTAGAGATGTCAGCTGTGGGGAGAAGCAGAGAGCAGGGCCGGGCTGCCCCGTCACACGCTGTGGGAAGACCCCTCTGGTGGGGGACGTTCTGAGCAGAGCCCTGGAGGAAAGGAGTGAGTGATGCACCAGGGCAGCGAATTCCAGGCAGGACGCAGCTGGTGCAAAGGCCCTGAGGTAGGCGTGACTTCTATGCGCTTGTGTAACAGGAAAGAGAGGGCTTCCCTGGTGGCTCAGCAGTAGAGAACCTGCCTGCAATGCAGGAGATGTGGATTCAGTCCCTGGCTTGGGAAGATGCCCTGGAGAAGGAAGTGACAACCCACTCCAGTATTCTTGCCTGGGAAATCCTACAGACAGAGGAGCCTGGTGGGCTGCAGTCCATGGGCTCGCAAAGAGTTAGACACGAGTGAGTGACTGAACAGCAGCAACACCAGCAAGAAGGCCAGTGCAGCCCCAGTGGGGGAGGGGAGGGGAGGGAGGTGGTGTCCAGGAGGCTCCAAGCGGCTGCCGTGCGGCCACATCTGGCTGGCTGGCTCTCTCTCCTGCCCCAGTCCCGGGATTCATGGGCCACCCTGGGCACCTCCCGTCCTGAGACACAGCTGCAGGCGACACAGCTCAGTCCTAGGGGTGTCCCCTGGAGCCCTCGGGGGCTGCTGGCCCGTGTCCACCCTGCCCCGCTCCAGGAGGGCCCCCCGTTACTCACTCATCTCCATGTACTCCGGGGTAAGGCCCGCGAAGGGCTCCAGCGTGTAGTCTACCTCGTACCGCTGCTTCTTCTTCACGTGCTCGTCATGGTCTGAGGGGCTCTGGTGCTTCAACCTCAGATAGCGGATGAACTTCTTCATTTTCCTGGAGGACGCAAGGTGTCGCCTCAGTCAGGCTCCCAGGAAGGCGGGCTTGGGGGAGGCCCCCCAGGTTGTTTTAAAGCCTGCACTGACGTGTCTGCGGTAACCACTCTGTGGATGGGCTAGCTCCTTTGCCCTCTCCCCCGAGGGGCACGCGGAGGGCAAGCCTCACTGCTTCATTTGTGACATGAGCAGTGGTACCCAGACTTTTTGGCACCAGGGATCGATTTTGTGGAGGACGATTTTTTCCCAGACTGGAGGTTGGGGAGGTGGTTTTGGGGGAAGATTCAAGTGCATTATATTTATTGTGCATTTTATTTCTAATCTCAGCTGCTGCTGATCTGACAGGAGGTACCAGTCCTCGGCTCTGAGGTTGGGGACCCCGACTTAAGGAAACGGAGGCTGGGGAGGGCCCCGAGGTGTCAGGGGTCTGGATGGGCCCGAGCATACTTGGATGCCTTGGACCATGGGGGTCGGCACTTGGATTTGGGGGCACTTATCTATATTCTTTTCCAGTGAGTCGAAAAAGACACTGATGCCGGGAAAGATTAAGGGCTGGAGGAGAAGGGGATGACAGAGGACGAGGTGGTTGGATGGCATCACCGACTCAATGGACAGGAGTTTGAGCAATCTCCAGGAGACGGTAAAGGACAGGGAAGCCCTGCGTGCTGCAGTCCATGGAGTCACAAAGAGTCGGACACAACTGAGCGACTGAACAAAACCAATCTGTCTCCTGCATCCTCGGCCATTTGGGAGAGGAGGTGTCACCTGGCCTTGTCCCTTTCCTCGTCCACCAGGCAGTTGCTACTGCCCATCTTCCCCGGGTTCTCACCACCTCCCTGTTTCTGGTGCCCCCACCCTGGTCCAGGCCCCAAGTCACCTGCCGCCCAGACCACCGGGAAGCCTGCCCCCACGCCTGTGCTCGCTGAGACCTGAGGCCGGAAGCTACTCACGGGATGCCGATCTCAAACAGGTTGTTCTGGATCAGCTGCTTCCCCAGCATGATGATACTGAGCTGGATGCAGAGCTCCATCAGGCAGCCCCCTGGGGCACACTGCAAGAGAGGGTCGCATCAGCAACCCCCCCGGCCCCGCCCAGCCCCCTGCGAGGGGAGGCTGGCCCTCGGGCCCAGGGCTGAGTTGTGTTCTCCATGTCCCGGCCCCTGGAGCCTCACAGCGGGACCTCACTTGTTAGCAGGGTCTTTGCAGACAGGACCGAGGGAAGATGCAGTTGTGATGGTGTCGGGTGGCCCTGCTCCAGTGGCTGGTGTCCTTTGAAGAACAGAAAATGCACAAGCGCACGGGAGTGGGGGAGGAGGCCCCTGAAGATGGAGGCAGAGACTGGAGAGGCACGTCCGTCAGCAGGGTGACACTGAAGACGGTCAGTGCAGAGAGAGCTGGGAGAGGCCTGGAGGAACCCTCCCTAGAACCTTTGGAAGGGGCACAACCCTGCTGACACTGTGATTTTGGACTCTGGCCTCCAGAACTGTGAGAGCTTAAAACTGCCGCCTTAAGAGACCTGGTCTATGGCGTCTTGTGACAGTGGCCCCTGGGGTTATTACAGCCTGACCGACAGGCTGTCCGGGCTGGACCCAGGCCTGGAGACAGAGCCCATCGGCAGCGGGTGGGCAGCGGTCTCGCAGGCTGGGGCCCATGCAGCTGGGAAGCCGCATGGTGAGGCAGCCGGCCACCCCTGTTAGGCTTAATGCCTGTCCCCCGGGTGACCCCGGGGGACTTGTACCGCCATAGGCTCGGGCGGGGGGCAGGGGCGTGAGCAGGCAGACAGAAGCTTAACTTGTCCAAGTGGTGGGAATTGAAGGGACCCTGGGTGCCACTCCAGGGCACAGCTGGCCCTCTCTGAGTCCTGGGCCAGACTTCATATACCAAGAATTGCCAAAACATTTATCTGGAAGAGCCACCATCTCATTAAAAAATAAAGATGCTCTACGCTTTATTCAGCTTTCTCGATGGCTCAGAGGTTGAAGCATCTGCCTCTAGTATGGGAGACCTGGGTTCAATCCCTGGGTTGGGAAGATCCCCTGGAGGAGGAAATGGCAACCCACTCCAGTATTCTTGCCTGGAGAATCCCATGGACAGAGGAACCTGGTGGGCCACAGTCCACGGGGTCACAAAGAGTCGGACATGACTGAGTGACTTCACAGCTTTATTCTATTTCACGAAGACATGTCCCCCGACTTCTCCAACAGTCAGAGAGCTTGACAGGGTGTCGCCCTACGTAAAGGGCGTGTCAGGCAGTGGGGGAGCGCTTGGAGAGCTTTTCACAAACGTCCGCTACTGCGGATGAGGCCTTGGGATGTTCAGGGCCAGCACTCAGCTGGCTGAAGCTCTCGACTTCACCCCAGGTAGCCAGGTCACCCCAGTACCTAATCCTCTCCACCGTTTCACACGATCTTATCAGGAAGACCTTTCTTTCTCAATAAAATGAATTATTCTGGGAATGCAAAAGCCGATTAGTTCCCGTGAGACCTGAGATGGGCTCTGAAGTCTGGCTTGGTCTGATGGAGCCAGTGGAACAAGTTTGGGGGCTAGGACTCAGACACTCGCACTAGACCCACAGTGGCTGGAACCGCTGAGCAGAAGCCAAAGATCACCAGCATTGTGTTTGGTGGGGCAAGAGACGAGCATTTCAATGTGGAACTGTGATTCAGTTTTTTTTTTTTTTTTTCCCCAAGATCTTACAGAAAAAGAAGAAGTAAAAAAAAAGGTTTTCATGACCCTGAAGAGATATTCTCCTTTTAAGGTGATACTATATGGACACGCCACGGAAGACTGAAGCCCACCCCAGCAGCTGGATAACAGAGCAGGGGTCTCGCGGGCTGGGAACTGAGGTGTGCTGTGTGAACAGAGGTAAAAAAGCAGAGAGGGACCTACCTCCTCCATCCGGAAAGATCGGAAAATGTACACGTAGTCACCCGGGCGTCCGACAAACCTGCAATGATGAAGGTCAGTTAGAGAGGACCGAGTGGGCCCTGAGAGGCCCCGAAGGTGGAAGCTGGGCTGCGTCGTGGGTCCCCAGGTCGGAGCCAATGATGGGGGTCAGTTAGAGTGGGGTGAGTGGGCTCTGGGAGACCCCAAAGGTGGGAGCTGGGCCACGTCGTGGGTCCCCAGGTTGGAGTGCTAGGGTCTCACAGGCTTTCCCCCTGCCCGCTTCATCTAAGAACCGACCACAGCGGCTTTCTGTTGGTTGAATGTTCATGTGATTCCCAAGCCCGCAGGTGGATAAGAAGACGTGGCTTCAACAGGAAACCAAGAGGCCGAAAGGCAGATGGAGGGAAGGGAGCCCAGGAGGGGAGAAGGCAAAGGCAAAGGGGTCTGAGCCCAGATGGTGTCATGCCCACCACAGCAGGGTCTCGCAGCCACGCTGGGGACCGCAGACAGGCTGGGTGTGGCTGGTCCCGAGGCCGCCTCTCAGCTCCCTGTCGGGGGTGCGGCCAGGGTCATCTGAGAGCCTGCTCCATTGCTGTCCCTGCCCTCAGGGGCACCTGGGCCCAGCTCCGGGGCCCTGGGATGGGTGGGTGGCTGTGGCATTTGTAAATCGCATGATGCTGAGGATGGAGACTCTGGGAGGGGTTCTGGGATCTGACTGGTGGGGGCGGGGACAGTTGGGAGTCGTGGTGGGTGGGCCACAGGCCCCTAGAAATCCAGGAGAGCTCCAGAGGGTTAGGGTGTGGAGTTCATTCCACCACTGGCCCAGAACACCAGCGGCTGCCCTTTCATACCTTCTCTGGCAGCCCTCACCTCCCCGGTGTGGGAGCCCCGGGAACTGGCTGCCTGGAGCCCCTGCCTGGAGTCCCCAGCACCCGGGGTCCCTCCTCCCCAGGGTCCCTGCCCCCTGGGGGCCCTACAGAAGCCAGGCCTTTGCCCGACCGCAGCAGCAGCCGGAGCTCACTGACTGCTCTGCCCTGGGCCTGGGTGCCTCCTGCCGGTGGGGAGACGGGGGTGGGAGGCGGGAAGCCTTCTATTGGATGGGGAGGTGCGAGCTAGGGAAGGCGGTGTGTCTGAGTCACCAAAGTAGCCCCTACCGGCCTTTGAAGAAAGCCACGTAGAAGATGGGGGTGTAGGAGTTGACGAACTTGAGCAGGAAAGCCTTGAAGATCAGCCTCTCCTCAAAGCTCTTCTCCGTCTTTGGAACCTCTAAAGGGAGTGAGATGCAAGCCGCTGAGCCACTGCCCCGGTCCAGGCGGGTCACTTCACTCGGCCATCAGAAGGACTGAGTGACCAGCCCAGGGCCCCAGGGCAGGCGATGTGCGGCCGCCTGGCTCTGGGGCTCGGCCGGGGCGCTCACCTATCTTGGTGAGCCACCTGGCTATGCAGCCGTACACCTCGTCCAGGAGGATGATGACCACCAGGTTGATGATGACTGCGGTGGCCGTGACCGTGACCCGGATGTTGGACCGCACGGACGGGGAGGAGTTCATGGCCAAGGCGGCGGCTGTGGAGATTCTGTAGATGATGACGCCGAGGACGATGGCAAAGGTCACGGCGATCTGTGGGGGGAGGAAGGACACTGTTGGCTGGACCACACCCTCTGGCTCCCTGGGCCCTGCTGTCCCCGACCTGGGAGCACTTCAGCTTCAAAACAATGACAGGCATTTCTTGTCACCCACTAGATGCCAGGGGCTTTATCAGTGTTAATGTCACAGATGAGTGAGGGGCCAGATTCTGTTTTACAGAAGAGGAGACTGATGCTCAGAGAGGTTGGGTAACCAGGCCAGGTCACCCAGTACAAGGGCTGGGGCTTTCCTGGCGGGTCCACCAGGCCTGGAGTGCACGGCTCTGTGGCTGCCTGCTGTGAGAACCATGACTGCCTGGCCCACTGTCCCCAACAGGATGGCTGCAACCCCAGTAACTGGTTTGTGCACTGGCAGGCTGACTCTGGGGTGGGCTTTGCCCCCAGCCTGGGTGACCCTGAGTGGAAGCAGTGACGTTCTCAATGCTGTTGTGCGAGGCAGGTGGGGCATGTGGTGGTCTGGTCTCCCTGGCAGTGCTGGAGGCCTGCCTGGGTCAGATGGATGGGGTCCCTTCTCCTGATCTCCCCAGGAGACCCCCACACCCCTCCAGCTCATCCCCCATCTTGCCAAATCCACCTTTGCCCCAGAACGTTCCCTAAAGCTTGGACTGGCGGCTGCTTGAGAGACAGGGGTGGGCACTAGCGAGGATGATGAGTCTGTTCTGCATGGAGCTGTCTGTCTGCCTGCCTGGGCTCCTCTTCCTTACCCTCAAAAGCCCTGACTCACCTGGGAAGACCCTGTCTGTACCCTGTCCGCACCCTGTCCTGCCCTAAGGGTGAGGACGCCTGCGGATTCCAGTCCCGAGGCAGTCCTGAGGGTGGAGGGCGGCTGTGCAGGGCCATCACCCGAGCCCGGCTGCACCGTGCCCTCTGCGTGCCTTGGCCCCTGCGTCTCACTTGCATGGAGGGTGTGCAGGGGATCTGCCCTTGCCGAGATGGCCCTTCGTGACTCCCGAGACAGCCCTGGAGGGCAGGGGCTGCACTGTGTGCCTCCAGGATGCAGCTTGGCAGGGCTCTGTCTGCTTCACCCCAGAGGAAGGCCGCAGTGATGAGGATCTCAGGATGCTCCTATTTTAAATTTCCGGGTAGTGACTCCACTGCTGCCCACGCCTGTGAGCAACTGAACGGCGACCACACCCGCCCAGGGAACATCCGCGCCCACCACACCCCGAAGAACGGGCTGCCCTGTGGTGAGGTGTGGGTACCACTCCTGCCAGCTCCCGGAGCGAGGGCTTTCCTGGGAAACTCCCATGCCCCTGCCAAGAGGCCCCACCTCTTGGGAAGGCGTTGCCCTGGGCTTGGAGACGCCCCTCCTGCCTTGTGTGGAGGTGTAGACGGGGCACTGGACCTGCAGAGACTCAGCAAGGTACCCCTTTCCCTGCTGGTGTCCCCCCATGACCACCCTATAGCTGTGTCCCCTCCTGGGTGCAATGCCCGCTCTGGAAGGAAAGGGCCTCAGGGCTGGGGTTTGGACACAGTGTTCACATGGGCACCTTCAGGACCAGGAGCATGAGGGCACCTGGTAGGTGGTCAGCTGCTATTTGTTCAGAGAATGAAGCTCCTGTGTCCCGGACAAGCCTGATTCATCTGTCATGGGGACCCCAGTCCCTCAAGGGCTGCTGGTTCCCTCCCCACTATCCCACCTTTGCCAGGAATGACACTGTGCCCACTTCCCAGTCTCTGTGAGGACAGGGCTGGCCAGCACAATGCAAGCACAGGTGTGGGTAGTCCTGCGGCAAAGCACTTTCAAAGAGGGGCTGCCTCCACTGGCATCCATCTCCTTCCCCTTTATGCCTGGAAAGTGGAGGTGATGTTGGAGATGGAGCAGCCATGTTGTGACCAAGAGGATACAGGCAGACACCAGAGAAGTCAGTGCCTGTTGGAATCATGAAAGTGCTGGGCCAGCCCTCCACTGCCTACACCTTGATTCTTATTACGTGAGAAACTCAAAACTTCCTGAAGACTATTCACAGAAGTGACATGTAACCTGAGGGCCCCTGTCCAAACTTGCTGTGGTGCAGAAGGGCCCACAGCCTCCCACCTCCTCCATCCCCGTGCTGGACCTCCTGATTCTTCTCTGCCAGGAGGGGCTGAACCTTGGCGCCTGAGTCCCATTTCCTATACCCCGTCCCCTGCTGGGGAGCTCTGGCAATGCTGTGGGCAGGGCCCACGTTGTCCTAGGTTACCCCTCAGCACCACTCATGTGTGTCTGGGACACGGGTCCCAGGGCTGGGCCCCCTGCCACTGGAGTCATCTACAGACCCAGGAGCCCTCCCCGCAGTGGCCCCACAGTCCTGGGGGTCCCCACTACGGATTTCTTTATATTAGCGATGTCTTTCTTAACCGTGTGCAAGATCATGAGAGGAAACGGAGTCCTCACTCTGCTTCTAACTACTCAGCTTAGAGGGCCTCAGCTGCTGCCCCCGACACCCAACGGAAAAACAAGCCCATCTGCATGTCTCCAAGTTCATGGAGAACAGCGAGGGCCTCTGGGTGGATGGCCAGCCTGGCATACGGCCTGCGGAGAGGGTGAGACCTCCGGCCTCTGTGTTCTCGCCAGCAGGTGGGGGGACAGGCGTGTGTGAGCCCCTCAGGCCACTGGGCACAGCACAACCCTCGGTCCACAGCGGCCACGAAGGCCCCCCACAGGGTGGGGGGCTAAGACCCTAACCTAAAATTGCAGGGCTGGATGAGGGGATGGTCATTTCTACAGTGACCACAGCTGGCGCTGACCTGTTGGGGAGCGTGGGCTGAGGCCTTCCAGGGACGTGGCCCCATCACCTGGGCATTAAAGCCTCCAAAGAGAGCAGGCTGTGGTGTCGCTGGTTTATTCAGACCCACAGGGTCCGGACGAAACTGGCATCACAGACCCATCCTGACTGCTGTCCTGTCTCTGTGTTATTCATTTTGTGGCCTTCTTTAAAACCCCTCCGTTTTGCCTGAAATAATACCTGTGAACTCCTGGGTATGAACGACAAGTTACCTACCTGTGCACTCTCAGAACAAAAGATGTGTGTCAGGGACTATCCCCCAGGTGTAGGGAGCCCCCAGGGGTCACTACAGAACCCTGGCCCCTTCCCATTTTAGGGTGGAATCCCCCCACCCCTGCCTGGCCTGGGATGAAGACAACTGCCACGTGGATGGCTGGCCCCATCCAGGTAAACGCTGCCTGCCTTGGTACACAGCCCCCCTCGGCCTCCCGGGACTCACCATGAAGATGATAGAGACCAGATTGGTGAAGTAGGCGGGGAACCGGTCTCTCCAGGTCAGCTTCACCTTGTCCGTCTACAACATGAAACAGGGCTGGGTCAGCAGTGGGGACCACCCTGGTGGACAGGTGTGGTGTATGTGTGTGTGTGTGTGTGTGTGTGTGTGTGCACGCGCACATGTGTGTGTGGGTGTGAACAACGTGGACCACAGAAACACGGTGGGAAAACACAAAAACCCTGCAGGTGATGAATGAATGCAAACATCCAGGCTTTATCCCTGATGAAAGGATGCTATGAAATGACAGGCATACTAGTTGTCTACAAATGTGTCTTCTCTGTACAAGGCGTGATGGCGCCAGAGGCTTTTCTAAATGAGATGCTCAGACCCCCCACCCCGCCCATCTGGGAGAAGCCCGGCCTCCATCTCCTGGCTGAAAGTCTCAACTGCACGGCGAGAAGATCTAAGCTGTTTTCCTCCACCACACAGACCATAATAGTTATTTTCCTTTGCAGAGCAAGTTGAGACAAGCCACCAGCACTACGAGCTCAAACGCTGCCTGCCGCGTAGCAACGGTGGTCGGTGGGGACACACGGCCCCAAAGGCTCTGGTGCAGGGACTGCGGGGTCTGGAGGGACTGAAGTAGATGCTTGTCACTAACCTGGGATGTTTCTAGAATGGGGTGGATCTTTAACGCCAAAAAACAAAATGCATGGATGAGGTCAAAGAATGCTGGCAGGCCTGACCCCCGAGGCCACGCATTCCAGGGAGGGTGGCATGCATGTTAATGAGACCAGGGACCGCTGGCAGGCAGCTGTGGCAGGCACAATTCACAAGCCCCAGAGACAGCCGAGCTCCCGCCCACGACCCCATGGTGGCCATGCAGAGACACCTCGACACGTCACAGCCCGAGGGTGCAGAGGAAGGCAAAGGAGCGTGGATGTGGATGTTAACACGATAATACAGCAGTCAAGAGCTGGCTGAGGAGACACAATGAACTCTGGTTCATCTGCACACACTGAAGGCGCGCGATGCCCGACGACACGACATGTACCAATTTCACCCCCGCCATGGCGGTCTTAACCCTCTGCCTCCACTTGTTTGTGGGCTCCTCCGGAAGGTGCCGGCGCTTCTGGGGCGGGTGGAGGGAACAAGAGAGCACCGTGGGGTGAGACCGCGACCCAGGTCCCCATTGCCCCCCGGGGAAGCCAGTGCCTCCCTGGCTGTGTGGCTGCCGGGGCTGAGTCAGGCTCTGGGCATCTTAAACCCATCGGAGACGGCAGAGACCCACATTCTAAAAGAGCGCGTACGAGCTAAGTCACTTCAGTCGTGACCACTCTGTGACCCTATGGACACTTCAGTCATGACCCACTCTGTGACCCTATGGACACTTCAGTCGTGACCCACTCTGTGACCCTATGGAGCGTAGCCCGCCAGGCTCCTCCGTCCAAAGGCTTCTCCACGCAAGAACACTAGACTGGGTTGCCGTGTCCTCCTCCAGCGGATTTTCCCAAGCCAGGGCTCTAACCCGCATCTCCTGCATTGGCAGGTGGGTTCTCTCCCACTAGTGCCACCTGGGAAGCCCATTCTAAAAGAGAGGCTGCAATGAGGTAATGGAAACAGCCTGGAAGCTTGGCGGGTTCCGTGGGGTCCCCTCGCCAGACGGCAGCCGTAGTTCAGACGGGGCGTCTTATGCAGACGCAGGTTACCCCGTGCATTTGACACCAACATGCAGGAAGCCACACTCCGCATCCTAACACCCATGAAGGGGGCATCTCTTATTTTCCCCCTAAATGAATTTGGTGCCATAGCCAGTGGAAAAAATTAAAACCATTAAGTTGGGAGACAGTGAAACGGTGGAAAAAAATCAAGGGTGTGGCTCCCTGGAGGCCTTCAGGGCCTGAGGTCACCATCGGAGGCCGGCGAAAATGAACCCCAACCTTTGCTGCTCTTGTGGTCAGACAGCTGGGGTCCAAGCCAAGGAGCCAGGTGACAGGGAATCAGGCGGCGCTCCTGGCATGGCGCAGAGCTCGGGTTTGGGGGAGCCTCTGACTTCAGTGGATGTGACGCGGGCCACTAAGCCCCTTTTCCCTTAGGAAGGGGTGCAACCTCCTCCTCGCTCACGATAGGAGGGGCCGCTGTAGAACTGTGGGGTGAGCTGCCCGGGGTGCAGGTGGCACACCTCAGGTGGGGCATGGTGGCCCTCGGCGGGGGCCTGGGGGCTTCAGAGCAGCAGCACCCAGGCCTCTCTCCCTTTAGGAGGGAGCTGCAGCCCGGGGAGAGGGTGCGGACAGAGCTGTGGGGTCAAAGGCACAGGGCGGCTGCTCCAAAGGCAATGGGCACGCGATGGGCAGACGTTCCGATGGGTTACATGAAAAGACGGTCTCCTCGTCATGGTGAAGGCTCATGCTTTTGTGGTTATTTCTTTTGCACCCCTGGTCCCACTTAGACTCTGAGTTCAAGGACGGGCGCCTGCTTTCTGGCTGTGGGGGGCTGAGCTGGGCTCTCTTTCTGCTACGGGAACTGGGGTCTGAGAACGGCTTCTGCTGCACCCACTTTGCCCACCCCCTATGGGGGGATTGTGGTAACTGGGACCCCTGGCAACGTTGTACCAGCAAACTCTGTCCACGGAACACAATGGCAAGAAAAGACAAAGGCAGGGGTTTGCGCTGGTCGCTGCCAGAGGCCAAGGAACACCAGGGTCTGGAAAGACCACTCTGCCTTTGTTCCAGTCCCTGCAACGACAGACTTTCCAGCCTCAGAGAGAGGTTAACAAGGGCCTGGGGGCTCTTGCCCCATGCCATATAAAAAAAAAACCTCCGATAAAAAAACAGCCGAGCATCCCTAGAGGGTTGTGAGAATATGACTGTGAACGTGACTGCCAATTTAAGCAAGAGGTTCTGGGGAGAAGGGAGGGCATTTATCACACATTAAGGAAAGGTGGTGGCCTCATGAGGATCACAAAAACACTTCTTTCTCATTCTCATCCTCTACCCGTGAGGCAAGGAGCTGGCCATCCGCTCAGGGGCCCTGTGGGGGCAAACCCTTCCATCCATCAGTCAATGCAGAGCACGAGGACTGGACATGACCATCCAGAGCAAGAAAAGCTGCAAAATCACTTGGTTTTCTTGATGTTGAGGTGTTGGCTGAAGTTTGAGGTCACCCTCAGGACAGAAGGGGGAGGCTGACCTCTGGCAGGATGTGACAAATCTCCCCCCAACCCCTGCCTGTTTTTTATAAATAAAGCTTTATTGGAACATGGCCAGACACATTTCACCTGTTGTCTACGGTCACTCTCCTCCTACAATGGCAGAGTCGCTGTGACAGAGGTCGGGAGGGTCTGGACATTTACTCTCTGCCCCTATCCGGGGGCCGCCCCTCCATCATCAGCATAGCACGTGCTGCCCCCGGCCTGTAATGTGGATGGACATACAACGTTTCACTGCTGGGAAAGCCAGCTGGCAGCGGCCACCATACCTCTTTGTTTTTGGATTCTTTCCTAAGAGACTTCTCCAGAACTCGGGCTTCATATTCGGCTCTGGGATGGTCCTGTGAAAGAAACCAAGTCAGCGAGGAGTCTTGTGAACTGCGAGTCTGTGACCCTTAACAGGAGCGTGTGTGGCAAATTCACCCCTGCCATTCCCTCGGGGTACCCGTTGGGGCCAGTTCCTAGCTGGCTATTTGTACCATTTCCCATTCAGAGCTCCCTGCATGAGGTTCATCCGGGTTTCTCCCCCTTGTTGGGAAGCCCAGCCCACTGGGAAGGCCACAGAGTCAGGCTCCGTGGTCCTGGAGGCGGGTCAGTCTGCGCCAGGCTACAGCCTGTCCTGCAGCCCACTCTGAACACCCAGCCGTGAACTGGCCCCTGGGGACATCCCATCAGGAGCCACGGGGTCGGAAGAGACGGCAGTTAAGTGTCAGCAAGCGTGGGCAGACCAGAGGCACCGGGCCTCAGGGGAGCCCAGAGCAGGTCAGCGAAGGGCACTGGAACAGAAGAACGGGGGTTAAGAGAGACCCGGAGGTGGGAGAGGAAGCAGAGACCCCTGCCCGCTGTGGAAGAGGTGCGGGGACCCACTCAGCAGAAACAGATAGAGCAGGTGTGCCAGAAGGTCCCTCTCCCAGGAGACAGACGAGTGACAAAAAATTCCAAACCTTGACAGCCTCCTTCCGGGAACCAGAAATGTAAAACAAAAACAAAAAGATTTCATTACTTGTGTTTTTTTTTTTTTTTTTAAGAATAAAGTCCTCTTAGAGGTGATATTCTTTAAAAAGCGGGATGAAGGCAGATGGACATGGGTGGACAAGGAGAGCTTGCCAAAGGCTGATGCTACCCTAGGGTGACTGCGTGTGTCACTGTTTCTGCAGGTGGAGTGTTCTAGGCATTCCTGATGGTGTGCTGGGCTGAACTGTCTTAGACTCAGGGGAGGAGACTCAGGCCAGATGGCTGGGCACAGGCTTCCTTCTGCTCCGAGAGCAGACACCTGGGGTTCACGTCATGAAGGGGCTAGCCCTCTGTCTCAGGTGACCAGCCCCAGAAAAGGCCCTACCCAGTGTGGGGGGCTCACTCTCGGGGACTCATTCACGCCCCCGGGGGCCCACGTCCAGTGCTCTGATCACTACCCCACTACCTAGTGCCTGAGTGAGTCATCAGGGTGAAGACTGAATTCATGGGACAGGTTCCCAACAGGTCGAACTGTCCCAACCCCAAGGATGTCATGAAAAGGACATTCTCAGTCTATCCCAAATAAGTAAGATGACACTGACCCTATTTGAATCTACTGAATCTGCTCGGCAGAGAGCTGACCCGGGGCCCACCATGGGGGATGGAGCACCCGCGCCATGCCTATTCTGCACCTAAGGAGACACGCGTCTCTCTGGTCGGTCAGCCTTGGTCCCGCCATTTGTGAAACAGGACGACGAGAGCCGCCACCGGGAGAGGTTGACCCTGGAGGCGGGAGGCCAGCGGGGGCACTCGCGGTTGTCGGACCCCGCTCAAAGTGCCCTGCATCTGCGGACCCACCGAGACCCCTCAAACTCTACTCTTCCACCCCTGTCTGTGAGGACATGAGGCACAGAAGGGGTAAGCAACTTGCCCCAGGTCACACAGCAAGGGCGATGCTGAAACAGGACAACCCGGTCCTGGAGGTCGTCTCGGCACCACGAAGCTGGTGCCTCTTCCAGCAAACTAGCGCCCGTGTCTGTCAGCTCAGAGCCCACACAGCTACACAGCTGACTGAAGAGTGGTTCACCAACTCAGTCCTGGAGGTAGCACGTGTGTGGGGACATATAAGAATGAGTGAAGTCGCTCAGCTGTGGGGACATATAAGAATGAGCTGAAGTCGGCTCTTTGAAACCCCAGGGACTGTAGCCTGCCAGGCTGCTCCGTCCATGGAATTTTCCTGGCAAGGATACTGGAGTGGGTTGCCATTTCCTTCTCCAGGGGATTTTTCTGACTCAGGAAGCAAACCAGAGTCTCCTGCACTGCAGGCAGACTCTCTACCACCTGAGCCACCAGGGAGGCCTAATATCTATGAAGTGAAGTCGCTCAGTCGTGTCCGACTCTTTGCGACCCCATGGACTGTAGCCTACCAGGCTCCTCTGTCCATGGGATTTTCCAGGCAATAGTACTGGAGTGGATTGCCATTTCCTTCTCCAGGAGATCTTCCCAACCCAGGGATTGAACCCGGGTCTCCTGCATTGTAGACAGACGCTTTACCGTCTGAGCCACAGGGAAGTCCAATATACAATAATAGGGATATATTAATATATAATAAAATAATAGGGATATTTAAAGAGATGATGAAAGAGGCTTTCACATTACAATGAAAATGCACGAGTGGTTTCTCTTTAAAAGAGCTGAGCAAAAGATTCCGTAACACGAAGCCACGGTCAGCATGGTCAAACCTAACGGCTCTCCTGTTTGGGGGATCTTGTTCCTTTTCCTTTCCTCTCATCCCACAGGGATTCTGCTGGAGCTGGCAATTCAGGATGGGGCAGCAGAGAAGCGTCTCCTGAGCAACCCCGGGGAAGGGGGTTCCTTCCCGGGGAACCCACCACCTCAGTGGCTGTTCAACTCCGAATGCCCCTCTCCTGGCGCGCAAAGATGCCCAGCACATGGCTTCCCTCTGTTAGTGAAGGATCAGTCCCACATCTTGGCCACGCCTGACTGCAGGCTGACAGCTGGCTCCAGGGATCGCAGGTTTGGCACTCAGGGTGAAGGCTCACGGCCGCCTCTCGGGTCTCAACCTCGTGGGTGGCAGCCACCCCCTCCCCAGACCCGTGGTGCGGCCCCCAGACTGGATGAGATCAGTGTGGTGAGCCTTGGCCTGCGTCCCCGACCACATTTCTGGGTGGTGTGTCCGTGTGAGCATGGAGATTTATAACACTAGAGTGGACACTGAGCAGTCACCTTGGCAACCGCGGGGGATTCAGACATCAGGGACATGAACTGAGAAACAGGCAGGGAGCAGCCTCGCCTGGACTTTACGACCTAGTAAGTCCCCCCCCACGGCGAAAGGAACGGGGTGGGGGTGGGGGAGGACACGGGGGCGCAGCTGCTAAGCCTACTCACCTCCTCCTCCTCAAAGCCTGTGAGGTCCCAGCGGTAATTGAGCCGCATCTGTTTCCGCTTCCAGTGCTCCATAAAGGTGGCGGCTAAAGGCAGAGAGGAGAACCAGGCGGTTAGAGGCTCAGAAGCCCCATGATACTGGGTGACATGAAAGCATTCTCCCCTCCTGTACTATTTGGAGAGTGAGGGTAACAAGTGCTGGACCAATATTAAACTTTTCAGTTCTCCCACTGACTCTGAAAGGCAGGGATGGTCTATTGCTCATTTTACAGACGATGAAAATGGAAGTACAGGGAATCTGAGTCCTGGGCAAGCTTACTGTGCCAGCTGGTGAGGGGCCTGGGCAGGATGGTCTCAGAACTCGTGTTCTTAACCATCCTGCTCCATTGATCTTGGGGACCCCAAGTCACAGGAAGGAAGGGGTCCTGAGATCAGAAAGAGTGAAGGGTGAGCCAAGGCCACTCACTCAAGCTTCCAGCCCCCACAGGTGCTCTGCCTGCTGGACTGTGCTCCTAGGTGCCGCGTCCTGCTTTGTATTCCCAACAGAGTAAGCACAGCTCAAATGCCACCTCCTCCAGGAAGCCTCTGATCAATTCCCTCAGTGACAGGAAAAAACCAGCTCCTCCTGGGACCGTTCATGCTCATGGTGCCCATGCCACCTTCCTTTATAATCCCTGTCCCATGTCCTGTGGCCTCTCTGGGGTGTGGGGGCAGGGATGGGGTCTCGGCCTCTGGGTCCTCCACAGAAAGCCCATTGTCTGGCACAAACAAGTGCCTCAAGGTTGCTCACTGAATGCACAAAGGGCTTGTAAGAGCACACACTTGCATTTGGGGACACCACTGACTGAATCATTCATCATTAACGCTTCCACCCAACACAGGAAAGTCAGCAGAGTCTGGGTGTTAGAAGAATGATACAAGTGACCACAACGGTAACTAGGGCTCTGGATTCTTGAGCTGTTACGTGGTAGGCACTCTTCAAAGAGCTAACACATGATGTATTCAGTTTTTAGTCACTCAGTCGCGTCTGACTCTTTGCGACCCCATGGACAGCAGCACGCCAGGCTTCCCTGTCCTTCACCATCTCCCAGAGTTTGTCTATCGAGTCGATAATGCCATCCAACTGTCTTGGCATTAATCTCATTTAAATCTCACAGTGATGTTTGGAGGGAGGTGCAATAACGTACTGCCTTTTACAGATGAGGAAACTGAAGCTCAGAGGAATTAAATGACCTGTATGATGAATGGTGGTGTCAAGACAAAAATGCAGCAAGAACTTCAGTGCAAATTCCCTGGTGTCATTCTTCACTAGGAAAGAATGCAGGCTTTGGACCTGGCAATAAGTGGGCATGAATCCGACTCATTTCCTGGTTCAGAGAATGTGCCCACCCATTAAGGTGAGGTAAGAACAGTTTTGCACATATCTGCACATAATGGGTAAACGTCAAGTATCAGCTACCACCCCAGCCAGGTCCAGCCAGGAGACAGGAACCTCTTAGGTCTTTTGGACTAGGGTAATTTCATCCTGGGACTTGGCCACATAGATAGCGGAAGAGCTGAGACAACAAGCAGAGGATGGTGAGACCACCCAGAGATTAGCAACTGCAAGAAGCTGCTGCCAATTTAGGGGCGGCGGGACAATGGGATCTAGTGTTACCAGGGCCAGACACTGGAGCTGCCCAGGAAGCAGCCAGGATCACGGAGGGAGGGGCTTTCCGGTGGGAGTCAGAGCCACCGAGGGAAGGCAAAGCCTTTGCCAGAGATGTTCCTGGAAGCACGGAGAGAGAAGGAGAAATACTCTGGTTTCTCCCCCCCTTCACTCCTTTGGATCCCCATTGGGGCCTCCCATTGGCCGACAGCCTTCCAGGCAACAGGACAGCAAGGGAGCCTGAGAAATGTAGTTCCCTGAGACACAAGTGCTCTCTCAGCAGAGGCATCGTGGTGGCGGGGACTCTGGGAGGAAGCATGTGGCCGGTGGGGCAGGCCCATCGGCAGCCTCCTGAGAAGGAAGGTGTGAGGATGTCTCCTTCCGCCTCTCAGCGTGTCCTTGGCTCACTGCAGCAGAGGGCCCTGATCGGGGCCCGTTCCCATACCCCCTCCAGTTCTGGAAGGCCTGCCTCTCCTTCACTGTGTTTTGACAGCTGTGTCTCTCTGGTTTCTGCCTGCACATGGCAAGGCCTCCTTTGCAACCTTGGGCTGAGTTGGGGAGGAGGGCTGGCTCTCTGCTCAGCAGGGAGCTGGCCCAGTTACGTCCCCTGCCCCCGCCCTTCCCCATGCCTCCCCGTTCCCAGGCTCACTGACCCCCACCTCTGCCTCCTAGACCTCTACTCCTTCCACTTACCAGCCTGCAGTGTGGTAAGCCCTACCTTTTAACGAGGACTCAGCCTACACCAGGCTCTGTGCTAGTGACTTACCGACATCAAGAACCCTCAAAACTATGCGATGCACTAGAGAATGATTTCCACTCACACCTTTACACGTGAGGACAGAGGCTCAGAGGACTGTATGCTCTGCCCAAGGTCAACCTCAGGTTAACAGCAGGAGCGGGGTTTGAACTGACTTCTACTTGACCCCAGAGTCTACCCTTAACCATTATATTGACTGACCTGCGTATTTAACGTACTTTAAAGGAGTAACAATTGCAGTTGTAGTAAGTCTGATGTTCACAGCAAAAGTTGTATTGCCATCAAGGGTGAGGAGACGAAGGCACAGACAGGGTAAGTAATTTGCCCAAGGTCCTACAGTTAGGCAGCTGGTATTGAAGCCCAGGCATTCTTGCTAGAATGTTACTGGTAAATGTCTTCAGACAGAGACAAAGGCCCTCTCCCAGGAGCATTTGCAGTTTGACCAGGACCAAGACTGGACCTGAGGCCACAACCTGGTGGCCAAGGAGACAATGCCTAGACAGCCTTGTTGGCCTCAACTATGCTTAGGAAATGCAGATGTTTTATATTAATTGTGGGCTTCCCGTCTCTCCTTTAAAAGTCTGAAGCCTCCTTAGCCAAGGATTGGGCATGCCCTCTCTGCTGGGCCGCAGACCGCACCATGCCCTATTGCCTGGGCGGACTGTGTAGTGCTGAGTATGTCACACTTCTGCTCTGGAGCAAAGCGGTGGGCTGTGATGTTCAGGCTGGGCCAGCGGCATGAGCAATGGGAAGGCCCACACCAAGCTGGAGGCAGCCCCGAGATCTCAGTTCAGAATCAGGCACGGTGAGCAGTGTGAAAAGCCACCTGGTACTGGGTCAGATCTGATAGACTGCCTGCAGAACTATGGATGGAGGTTTGTGACATTGTACAGGAGGCAGAGATCAAGACCATCTCCAAGAAAAAGAAATGCCAAAAGGCAAAATGGTTGTCTGAAGAGGCCTTACAAATAGCTGTGAAAAGAAGAGAAGCAAAAGGCAAAGGAGAAAAGGAAAGATCTACCCATTTGAATACAGAATTCCAAAGAATAGCAAGGAGAGATAAGAAAGCCTTCCTCAGTGATCAATGCAAAGAAATAGAGGAAAAAAACAGAATGGGAAAGACCAGAGATCTCTTCAAGAAAATTAGAGATACCAAGGGAACATTCATGCAAAGATGAGCTCAATAAAGGACAGAAATGGTATGGACCTAACAGAAGCAGAAGATATTAAGAAGAGGTGGCAAGAATACACAGAAGAACTGTACAAAAAAGATCTTCA